>CM032638.1:24992588-25159917 GCA_019097785.1 Fraxinus excelsior
TTGTCAGTCTACCGCTAACATTGGGGGCAAATCAGAGACAGGTAACCGAACTTACGTCTTTCCAGGTTGTACGTGTTTCAATGGCTTATAATGCCATCTTGGGGAGACCGTTGCTCAATCAGATCAGGGCCATAGTCTCTACTTTCCACCTCGCTATGAAATTCCCAACCAGTAAGGGAGTAGGGGTCGTTCGCGGAGATCAGACAGCTGCTAGGCACTGCTATGTCGCAAGTGTTCGGAGAATCACGTCCAATATCATGCATATATCATCATCCGAGCCCGAGCCCGAGCCCGACCATAGAGGGAGACTCGCTCCCGTCGAAGGACTGGTAGAGCTCGAGCTCGAGCAGGGTAAGAAGGTGACGGTTGGTCAGGGTTTGGATACTAGCCTCAAGTCTGCACTGGTAGTTTGCTTATCCCGGAATTTGGACGTGTTCGCATGGAATGTGGAAGACATGCCAGGGGTCGACCCTAGTGTGGCAGTTCACAAACTAAATATCAACCAAAGTGCTAAACCGATCAAGCAGAGGAAGAGACAGTTTGCACCAGAACGTCGGGAGGTGATACGTGAAGAGGTTGACAAGTTAATAAAGGCCGGGTTCATAAGGGAAGTCCAGTATCCCGATTGGCTCGCCAACGTAGTACTTGTGAAGAAGGCCAACGGCAAATGGAGAGTTTGCATTGACTTTACCGATCTTAACAGGGCATGCCCAAAAGACAGTTACCCCCTACCTCGAATAGACAACTTGGTGGACATGACATCGGGTCATAAGCTGTACAGCTTCCTGGACGCATTCTCTGGATATCACCAAATCCACATGGCCGAGGAGGATCAGGAGAAGACATCTTTCATGGCCGATTCCGCCATATATTGCTACAAGGTCATGCCCTTCGGATTAAAAAATGCAGGGGCAACATATCAGAGATTGATCAACAAAGTCTTCGCTAAGATGATTGGGAGGAATGTTGAGGCCTACGTTGATGACATGGTGGTCAAGAGCAAAGAGATCGGACATCATATTGAAGACCTGGAAGAAGTATTTGCTACTCTTCGCAAGTATAAGATGAAGTTAAACTCGGCCAAGTGCGCTTTCGGAGTCGCCTCGGGAAAATTCTTGGGGTTCATGATCACTCATAGGGGAATCGAGGCAAATCCGGACAAGATACGAGCGCTGGCATCCATGGAGCCCCCTCGAAGCAAGAAGGATGTACAAAAGTTGACAGGACGGGTGGCGGCTCTAAACAGGTTCACGTCTAGAGCAGCGGATAGATGCTTCCCCTTTTTCAAGGCTCTTAGAGGAAGTCATAACTTCGAATGGACAGAGGACTGTGAAAGAGCATTCCAAGAACTGAAACAAGCATTGGCAACGCCTCCGATTCTCACGAAGCCCGAGCCCGGTGATACGTTGTTTCTATACTTAGCAGTATCTCGAAATGCTGTAAGTGGAGTATTGGTGAAAGAGGTTAACAAAGCACAGCAACCCATCTACTACGTGAGCAAGGTATTACTTGATGCAGAGACCAGGTACACGTTGGCCGAGCAGCTGGCTCTTGCGTTGGTAGTGGCAGCCCGGAAGTTGCGACAATATTTCCAATCTCACCCCATTGTGGTGCTCACTAATCAACCACTGAGGCATATACTCCAGAAGCCTGACATGTCGGGAAGGTTAGTAAAATGGGCAGTCGAGCTTGGAGAATTTGATATTGAATTCAAACCCAGGCCCTCAATCAAGGCACAGGCCTTAGCCGATTTCATAGCTGAACTCACGCCAAGGCCTCGGGGGACAGGGGACGACCCGAACAGCATTGCACTGAAGGTATGGGAAATATTCGTCGACGGGGCATCGAACTCCTCGGGCTCGGGGGCAGGGGTCATCATCACCAGCTCAGACAGACAAACAGAAATACAATGCGCGCTCCGATTTGAATTTGACGCTACAAACAACGAAGCAGAGTATGAGGCCGTTATAATTGCGCAAGAGCTTGCCAGTAAGCTTGAGCTTGAGCACATAAAGATATACAGTGATTCGTTGTTGGTGGTTGGGCAGATTGAGGGATCATTCGAAAGAAAAGATGAAAAGATGAGTATGTATTGTTTAAAGTTCACGATCTTCAGAGGCGGTTTAGAAGCTGTGAGATCATAAAAATTCCACGAGCTGACAATTGTAAAGCTGACGCCTTATCCCGGCTGGTTTTCATGGGGGTTGACGGTCTCGACAGGACAGTCCATGTGAAATTTGTAACAGAACCGAGCATCAGCCAAGCACCCAAAGTTATGGACATCGAGCATGAACCTTGCTGGATGGACCCGATAGTTGATTTCATAGCCACCGGAAATTTGCCCGGCCACCAGAGGATGGCGAGGAGCATTAGGTCTCGAGCACCAAGGTATTGCATGATTAGGGGGGTTCTATTTCGTCGGAGTCTCACTCTACCGTACCTTCGATGCCTCAACCCCACTGAGGCAACACAAGCCTTGGCGGAGGTCCACGAAGGAGTATGCGGCAACCACCAGGGAGCTCGGTCCCTTGCCTTCAAACTCATAAGATATGGATATTACTGGCCAACAATGAAGAAGGACGCCATTGATTATGTTAAGAAGTGTGATAAGTGTCAAAGGTTCGGCAACGTCATCCGTTCGCCGGCCGAGGAGCTCACACCCATACATTGCGGGACGCCCTTCGAGCAGTGGGGCATAGACATTCTTGGCCCTTTCCCACTAGCCCGTGGACAATTGAAATTTGTCGCCGTAGCGGTCGAGTACTTCACCAAGTGGGTAGAGGCCGAACCCTTGGCCATTATTTCGGAACCCAAGCTAAGATCGTTTGTTTGGAAGTCTATCATTTGCAGGTTCGGGCTGCCCAGAGTCCTCATAACCGATAATGGGAGACAGTTTGATAACCGACATTTCGGAAGTTTTTGCACCAATCTGGGGATCGACCATCGTCTGACATCTGTTGCACACCCCCAAAGCAACGGCCTAGCCGAGGTCACCAACCGAATCATCTTGCAAGATCTCAGAACCAGACTCGGGGAATCTAGGGGAGCTTGGCCCGACGAGCTGCCTGCCATTCTTTGGACATACCGAACATCCCACAAAACCACCACTGGAGAAACTCCATTCATGATGGCCTTCGGGGTGGAGGCCTCTCTCCCAATCGAGACCAGGATACCAACGCTCAGAAGACTCGAACCTGGAGCCGAGGTTCAAACAACTGAGCACCTTGACCTGCTTGAGGAAGTGAGAGAACAGGCCTCAATAAGGGTCGCTGCTTACCAGAACAGGACGGCGAAGCACTTCAACACCAGGGTGAAACACAGGAAGTTTAGGGTCGGGGATCTTGTGTTAAGAAGAGCCGAAGCTGCTGGCCATGCCCCGGGAAAGCTAGGGGCCGCTTGGGAAGGGCCATTTGAAGTCATTAGAGAAGTTCGCAAAGGAGCGTACGCCTTGAGAGAAATGTCGGGAAGACCACTGCCTCGATCCTGGAATGCGGACAATTTGAAAATCTACTACAAGTAGCTCATTCTCCACCTTTTGTAATTTTTATTTTCGCCTTAAATTTTTAGTTTGTCGGGATTGCATGCCCCGCGTGTTTCTTTTAGTTCAATAATTCTGCATTTCTTGGGCACACGCCCACATTTGATGTTTGAAGGATTTTTACGTACATAAATAACATCGGGATTCATTCCCAGAAAAGTGACCTTCAAAGTCTTGCCGTCGCGCAAACATCTCGAGGCTATAGTCCTCGAGCTCCAAAGCCCGACCACAATCTCGTCTCCCAAAAGAAACGGGAGAGTAAACTCCTCGGGACAACCATACCTCGGGAACTGCTCGATTACTCCTCGAGTTTCGAACATTGTTGATTCAAACATGTTGCTCGAGGTCGCCCTCAATTACTCCTCGAGTTTCGAACATTGTTGATTCAAACATGTTGCTCGAGGTCGCCCTCAATTACTCCTCGAGTTTCGAACATTGTTGCTTCAAACATGTTGCTCGAGGTCGCCCTCAATTACTCCTCGAGTTTCGAACATTGTTGCTTCAAACATGTTGCTCGAGGTCGCCCTCAATTACTCCTCGAGTTTCGAACATTGTTGCTTCAAACATGTTGCTCGAGGTCGCCCTCAATTACTCCTCGAGTTTCGAACATTGTTGATTCAAACATGTTGCTCGAGGTCGCCCTCAATTACTCCTCGAGTTTCGAACATTGTTGCTTCAAACATGTTGCTCGAGGTCGCCCTCAATTACTCCTCGAGTTTCGAACATTGTTGATTCAAACATGTTGCTCGAGGTCGCCCTCAATTACTCCTCGAGTTTCGAACATAGTTGGTTCAAACATGTTGCTCGAGGTCGCCCTCAATTACTCCTCGAGTTTCGAACATTGTTGATTCAAACATGTTGCTCGAGGTCGCCCTCAATTACTCCTCGAGTTTCGAACATTGTTGGTTTACACATGTTGCTCGAGGACGTTGTTATTTTACATTATTAAAAAATCGTCGTCGGGCGACATACATTTTGGATTAACGTCGTGCTCACTTATTCGTCGGTTTTCGAGTTCCATGATTCGTAAAAATTGCTCGGTTTGTCAAAACCAAAAGGAACGAGCTTGCATATACAAAAACCAAAAAACATAAAAGTTTCAATTACAAAAGATCTGAGCCCATCGTCGGGCATTACACTTGAATAAAAAAAGAAAAATCCTAATCTAGGTCGTCAGTCCCCGGGGGCTGGGAAACTTCGGCGTCCTCGTCCTCCTCGTCCTCGTCCTCCTCGTCCTCGTCCTCCTCGACCCCTGCACCCTCGGAGGAAGACAGCTCGAGCCCATCCATTACCTCAGGAGCCGAGGTCAGGTCCTCGGCATTTATCTCAGGCACCTTGGACCGGAGGTAAGCTCGAGCCTGCTTGAAGGCATAGTTGTAGGACCCGAGGGCGTATTCACCCCTCATTGCCCGGAACTCAGCAGATGTCTTGAAGCCCTCGATCGCCTTAGCACGAGCATCTTCAAGCCCTTCCTCGAATTCCTTCGCCTTGTGCTCGAGCTCGCGCCTACAAGCCTCGGCCTCCTCCCTAGCCAGAGCCTCACCTGCTCGGGCCTGTTTCAAGCATACCTCGAGCTCTTTAGCCTCCTTCGTTCGTCGGTTGGACTCTGTTTCAAGCTCGATGATATGTTGCGTCCGACGCTCCAGCTCTTCCTCGAGCGAGGAGATTTTTGCGTCTTCCCTCGATCCTCGACGACTTAAAGCTCGAGCGACGGTCAAAGCCTGCGCACGACAGAAAGAATTTCAGGGATCGGGAGTTTAACATGTATAAATTTCATATCAAAATGACTCTCGAAGTTACCTTTAATGCAAAGTTCTCGACCTCCTTCATGCCGTCGGCCAAACTCACGTCACCTCCTTTGTACCTCTCGAGGAGTTGAGGGACGAGCGTACATTTCTCGACGTCACCTTCAGGGAAAGATTGTTGCGGGATGTCGTCCTCGAGATCGACGACGACGGGCGTACCCCCAGGTGTGCGAGCACGGGATGTTGGAGCCTCGGTCGAAGGGACGTGGGCCTCTGGCATGGATTGAGAAGCCTCCCCGGGACCCCTCCTTGCCTGGTCGGTCGACTCGTATCGAGGGCGTTTCTTGCCCTTCTTCCCGGGCTGCTTCGTCGGGGCACCCTTCGGTTTCCTTTCCACCGCTCGACGAAGGTCAGAGGGATCGAACGCCATCGCGAGCACTGCGCACAAAATAAACATGTCAAACTACCGAGGATATTACACGGGCGATTAATATAAGTCAAAGATGCTCGCTCCTACCCTCGACGCCCTTGACGTCAGCTAGATCGAGGATATCGTCCCCGAGGAGATCATCCATGTTATAGGCTAAAGGCTCGAGCTCGACCAATCTCTGCCTATCCCTCTCTAACACCTCGAAGTAAGCTTGGCCCTCGTTAAACAGCTCTGTGCTCGGCACAACCCATCGAGGACCAAATGGGTGATCGGTATCTTGGGGCCTAATAAAAAAGAATTTCGACTTCCACCCCTTCAAAGAGCTCGGCATTTTTGGAACCTTGAACTCTCCTCGGGAAGAAAAGTACGCGAAACAATTGAAGCCCGGGAGTGACTTCAATTCGAAGGTCATCCTCAGCAAATCTAGCCTCGGGACAATCGATAAATACCTACATGCTACGAAAAAATAGACGAGCATTCTCCACCCATTAGGGACTAACTGACCGGGACACATGTCATGCTCGGTCAAGAACTCGAGAAAGAAGGGGTGAAGAGGCCACCTAAGTCCCCCCCTCAGCGATTCCCTATAAATAGCTATCTCTCCCTCTCGAGCACTCACTATACTATCCTCGGGATCAGGTCGTCGCACATCGCACGTCGGCATCAACCCAAATTCACGAGCTACCCCTATAACCTCATGTTCTTTATACCTACAGCTGAGCTCGGGGTATGAAAAGGCGGGGTGACTATCAACAGGAATGGCGTAGGGTATAATGGGATGACCATCCTCAGGTAATGATCCCGAGGCCGAGGAATTACTACTACCAGACATTTGAAAAACAGAAGCTTAAATTAACTAACTAGAGAGGACGAGCTCTTACCTTAAAGCCTAAAACCGAGGAGGTCCGAGGAGTTCTTGAAGATTGGAAAGTGCCAAATGTGGTGGGGCATGGGGGTATTTATAGGACCCTGAGAAGTCCAAACGTCTCTCAATCCAGACCCTCCATCCCTCGCCACGTGGCAGCCATCCACGACCCAAAATCATTAGCCCAAATATCGAGGCCACGTGGCACCTCTTCACATGGCCAGCTGGCTCCTCGCTCAACGTCTCTTCAATCAACCCCGGACATTGGCGTAAGGAATGACCTCCCCACCACGCCAGAGTGCATCACACCCCATATCCTCGACCATGAGCCTCTGGTAGTGATGCACGGGGGCCTGTGATAATGTCGACTTCGTACCCGAGCTCGAGGAAGTAACCCGAGGAGTAACCGACCTATTTGACCCATTTAGTCCTTCCCTCCTCGGTATGTGTGCTCGGGTATGATGATCCCCGAGCTCGAGGCATCACCTCCTATAACCTCTCTCCGATGCAGTGCCCCTTTTCGTCAGTCTGAACCAGAGAGAAGAGTCCTACTAGCAATGTACTACCCCATCCCTTAAAGAGTCCTACTCTTATCCAAATACGTAGGAACACAAAACTTACCATAGTACAGTCCTAACCACACTAGAAGTCCTAGATATGGCATACTCCCTGCCACTCCGAAATACCTCCAACCCCTATAAATACACCATTCATCTCCATTAATCAGGTACGCTTTTACATACAATTCACAGCATATACTCTCAGGTGATTCGTTTTCTGACTTAAGCATCGGAGGGGCAACGAGGACATTCCTCGACGCCTTTGTTTCAGGTACAAGGAAGATCTTGTTCGTGCTCTCTCAGTCGTCAAGCTGGGACCCCAAATATCACAATGTATGAGGCTTAAAATAACATTAGATCTAGTAGTATTTGGGAAAAAGGGCAAGCGATGGCTCTTAGCGAGTTGACAAGTAGAGTAAAGAGATGGATTAGGAAACAAAGAAGTGAGAAATAACTGTCCTTTCTTATTTAAAAGAGATAATATTGAGTGATTTTCATGACCAAGGCAAGCATGCCACAATTCAAAGGAAGCATGTAAATTTTTATTTCTAAGGACAGAGACAAATGCAGAGTTGCCACGTTCCAGCACATAAAGACCACCCTCTCATTTACCTTTTGCCACTGTCGTTCCTATTATTCGATTATGTACAACAAAATGATCATGAGAAAAAGTGACAGATAAAGGAAGGTCAGAGGTCAGTTTGCTGATGGACAACAAATTTTTGGTAAGACGAGGAACAATGAGAACATCCAAAAGTTTGAAGTTGGAAGAGGAAGAGAGAGTGCCAAAATGAGTAATAGGAAGAGAAGTACCATTTCCCACTATTACGCAGTCTTTACCATGATAGGGCTCAACCTTTGTCCAACTGAGAAGGGTTGAGTGTCATGTGAGCAGAAGCGCTGGTATCGGTGAACCAATTAGACTCCAAACCATTTGAGAGAGAACAAGTTGTGGTGAAAGCTTCAGCAAGATATGCAGTAGGTTAAGAATGATCATAACAGTTCCGGCAACGATCAGTAGCGTGTCCTTCATGTTTGCAGATTTGACACCGAGGGATATAGGAGCCCCGTTTGCCACGTCCATGACCATGGCCTCCATTGTAGCTACCGCCAGAACGACGAGGTTTGGAGTTACTACCACCCCGAGATGGAGGAAAGGACCCTTTGGTGGCAGTAAAAGCAGCAGAGGAAATGGGAGAGGAAGACCCAAGTGACTTTTGGAAGATCTCAAAGCTTTCAGCTTTGGTAACCAAGTCTTTGAAAGTCGGCAATGGGGTGAGAGACATCTGGGAAGTAGAGAAATTGGCAAAGTCAACGCCCAATCCTCTGAGATACCAGTGAACTTTTTTTGTATCATCAACTGAGTGACCCATCGCAGTGAGTTGATTGCATAAAGCTTTAAATGAACGAGAATATTCGGTCACACTTCGGTGCCACGTTTGATGAGTTGGAGGTCATCTTTGATGCGAAGTTCACGAGTCTTGGAAATATGGCTGAAGGAATTTTCCAAAGCAAGCCAGACATCACGAGCGGTGGTGAGACCAAGGACTTCGACCATGGCTTCTTTAGTTAACGAAGAGAAAAGAAGACTGAGAAGGCGTTGATCTTGAAGTTGCCATTCTACATATTTAGTATTTGGTTGATCAGAAGAAAAATTAAAAGAAATAGTGGGTGGAGGCGCTACAACTGAACCATCAACATGGCTGGGGAGATTCTAACATTGAAGGAGGGGAATAAACTGATTTCGCCAGAGAAGATGATTAGTGGAGGAGAGTTTGATAGTGACCATGTGGATCATGGTGTTGAAGGAGAAGGAAGAATCGGCCATGAGAGGACCGATGAGGTTAATCCAAAAAGGTTGATACCATAACAATGTTGGTAAAACCACCACGCATCTATGGAGTGGAGTCTGTCATTTATATAGAGTTTTAGTACAGAGATAAAATAGAGAAGATATTTACAGGAGGAAACCGTATCACAAATTGAAAATTGTATCTCCTAAATTATGTCTTCCACAATCAAGGAGGATTCTGTAAATCAATAATTGATTTACTAGAATCCTTGACATCTAAGCTACCACTTACATCAATAGTTAAAACGATTAAACCCGACAAAATTAGAGGATTAAAACCATAAACCATATCAAAACATGTGTAAGAAGTAGTAGAAGCTATCAAATTAGTTCCTAACACATCTCATCCAATTTTCCACAAGTAACATGTAGATTAAGATCAATATATCTCAAATGTTTATCATGCACATCTAAATCCTTACCACATACTATGGTATCATCACGTAACATGTGACCTCTCAATTTAACAAGCATACATAGACCCTTGCAATGTACTAGATTATCATAAACTATTAAAATGTTTCCTATGAATGTACGCAATAAACGATTATTTAATCCCATGAAAATATTAGATTGACTAGTAAGTTCAAACGACCTAACTAACCACTTATAAATTTCATAGTTAATCTTATAATCTAGTTTACAAAAAACATATGGCACATGCAAATCATCAAGTATAACATCTAATTTAGGTGTAATTGTGAGGTTAAAATTACATGCTCCAAGTGAAAAATTATTCATACATGCTAGACCATCATCTAACCTATGCATGGAATGATGATACCTTACCATTGGTGAGTTATCGTGCATCCTTCATGTCTCATCCTTCCTAGGTACTAGTAGCAAAGACACTGTACATGGACTTATGTTTCCATTCATATCCTCTTTGACATTCTACCCCCTGCATATGAACTCCTCCTATTGCCCTTGAAGCTCCTTTATCTCCTTAGGGAACACATATTCAGCCTCTTGTAATAAATAAATAACCAAACTATGGTGGGGTTGGTTAGTTTCAACCACAAGTTGATGCTCAATGCCCGGATTGGGTGGTTTCCCAATAGACTTGTTCTCATGGATCAAGTCTTCAAAATCCTGCAAGACAGATATAACCAAACTAGGGAATGATTTATTAATTCTCACTAAGGCCCTCTCAATAAACAATATCGACATGCCTTCATAATCACTCTCACTTTATTCACCACATCTCCATTATCCCTCAAAACCATCACTCTTTTGTTTGGACATTGAGAAACGATGTGCCCCGACCCCAAACACCTAAAACATTTGATGTCTCGACTTTTTGATAGTCAAGATTCCATTTTATTGCTAGCACTTTCTTCATTTTCTTTCGGCAATTCAATTTTTCCCATAGAAACAACCTCATCTCCTTTGTTGGTATCCCATTTCGATTTCAGTTAGAACTCAAGCACCCGATGAGTACCTTGTCGTCCCCTCCTCTTCAATTACCCCTCCACCTTTATAGCTCATGTCTTCTAATTCCACATAGTGTTGCAACTCCACTACATTAGCTATGTCCTGATTCAACCCGTTCAAAAACCTGGCCATGGTGGCCTCCCGATCTTCCTCCACATCGGCTCTAATCATCAACAACTCTATTTCCCTGTGATAGTCTTCCACACTCTTCGATCTTTGGTAGAGGCTTTGTAGTGATTATGTACAAACCTCTTCCGCATGATAGCTTTCAAGTCCTCCCATGTATTGATTGATCGTTCCCTACTTCTCCTACTAGTTGTCACCACATGATCCCACCATGTGATTGCATAGTCGGTGAATTCAAGGACCACTATCTTCACCTTCTTCTTCTTCGAATATTTGTGGCAGTCAAAGAATAATTCAACATTTTCTCTCACTCCAAGTAAGTCTTTGGATCACTCATTCATTTGAATGGTGCAATGGACATTTTTATGTTGTCCATATTTCCATCTACCTCGTCTCCAACCAAGTTTCTACCCCTTCGTTCAAGCTTAGCTCCTCTATTTCTCACCCTACCCATTTAGCATCGATTACTACGCATTCATCCACATCACTTCCATAATCATATTCATCATGCACTTACATTCTAAGCTCTCGCCTATCTTGTCTCCATATATTTCGAACTCCTCTACGCAAGTTGGCAAGCTTCGTGTCTTATGTATCTAATATATCTCGCACATCTTCAAATAACCGTTCAAACCTACGTATCATCTCATCGAACATGTTGGTTTGGTTGTTGTCTTGGCCTGATGTTGATTCGTTCATGTCAGACATCCTAAATCTAAAATTTATTTCTGCCTCACAAACGTATACTCGTGTATCACTCAATTCGACTTTTTTCCTTTATTGATCCACTACTCTGCCTTTTCTACTTAATACTTCGGCCTAAGTGCTTCAAAGGACAAATTCGAACTCAATCAGAAATTATTCTCATAGAATTCAAATCGGGATTTTGAATTAGACTTCTGGAGATTTGAGACTCAAGAAAGAAAATGAATTGAACTAGATGATTGGAATATAGTTTGAATTCAAAAAAGTGGTTCTTGAATTTGACACAATAGATAACGTAATTGGTCAACAATTTCGAAATTTATTTTTTCAAACTTTTTTGACTCGAAATCCAACTATGACACCGACAAAGAAAACGAAAGTTGATTTGGATATAAAATTAGTACAAAAACAACTTTTGGATTTTTTACCAAAAAAATTACCGATCAAAAGATTGAAATAGAAAAACGCAAGAAAAAGGAAATAAAGGTTCAAACGAAAAAAAGAAAAGAAAATGATATAACCTTGATTTTTGGAGTTTAAACTCTGATACCAACTGATGTGAATCCACATAGCGAAGAACTACGAAACCTAAGAAAGCCAAAGTAATCAAAGTTTTGGATTTGATTCAAAAATAACGAATCAAACTAACCAACAAATACGCGAACGATATGTTGACCCTTTTGATTGAATATTTGAGAATCTCACCTGGTTGATTTGAACGTCACAAGAATGATTTTTGATAAGTTCGCAAGTTGTCGAACAAAGAACAATGGATTGAATGCAAATTTATCTCACAAAATAATTCTCAATAATGTGTTGTGTTTTTAATTAGAAATGAAAAACCTTATTTGTACTAGCCCTAAAATCAAGCTAAAATCGTGTATAATATTTCCAAGATTACAAAATTAAGGTGTATAATTCTATTGAAACTCACAAAAAAGGAAAAATATTGCATCGCTTTTAGCCTATGTGACCGCATGGTAGAATTTGATGTGGTCGCATGGTTCGTCTGAAATGCTCCTGGAGCTCCCTACAAATCTCCATGCGGCCACATGGTAGTAAATTTGAATTCTCTGTTTCCTTGTGCAAAATTTTGTGTCGTTTCCGAAATGTACTCATGGACGGAAATCCGACACCTGAGCTGAAAGTTATGCATGTGTTCATCCACACTGCTTGTTTGCTGCTTGAACCGAGTTGATTCATTTGGTTTCTCCTTTTGAGCCCAATATGAAACTTGTTCCTTTATTTGTTAACTTGGACATTTCGTCCACCGTAGCTTAAGTAAGCAGTTCAATCGCCTCTTTCACCCGCTTTGCTCTTGGTCGTGTCTTTGTGGACCTCCTTCGATAATCAACGGGTCTTTCCCGAGGCTTGACTTTGACGCACTCAACTCCGTGCTCACATTAATAAGGGAACATTCTTGCTCGACTCTACCATTTGGTTGCTAATCTGTCCCAAAACACAATCTTCATGCTACTTGCTTCCTCCAAGCATTCAATATTCATGGCTGGCCACCGACTCCCTTCATTTGTACCTTGCCTAAGTGGATTCATATATTAGTCTATGGCTTACTCGAAGTGTTGTCATGCCATATTCATCCGCATTAAAAGTTAGGGAGCTTCTCCCATCTTGTGGCCATTTCCAATTCCTATGGGGCTTTGTGGTTAATATTCAGTAATGGCCTGCGATCCACCATGCTTAGAGTCAAATATAATTTTGTGGTACATTCGAGTCATTGACATAATTGGATGTTGATTTTGACTACATATAGGGCCAACGAATGTGATGTCATTCTCTTCAAGCTTTCTCCTTTAGCCCCTGTTTGGCCTCCATTAAAAATATTATCAACAATATATTTTTCAATAAAATAATATTACACGTAGTCCAAGTTTTTTTTTCTTATTTAAAAAATTTACTATCCCAAAACTTAAGCCCATGTTTAGTACACATTAAAATCTTTATTTTCATTCTTCTACTCAATTTCAACCATACATTCTTCAATAAAATAATATTTTCTATACATTAATAACTTTTCATTCTTTTCCAACCACACATCCTTCATCAATCTACCATTTCAGAATACATTCTTACAAAATAATGTGATTCAAACACGTGGTAAAACTTCAAATAATGGGGGCCAACAAAAGAGAGTTAGAAAAATTGGATTTCGAAGTGAAATTTGAAAAGGAAAAACAGCAATCATTGGCTCTTGTTTATAGTGTCTGTTAATAAAATGAAACGGCATGCAATACTAGAGTGAGTTTATGAACTTTCATGTGTAGCAGAGTTTATGAACTTTACTATCTTTAGCCCTTACATTTTAGTAATTATCCCGGTGGTTGACTCTTGGACTATACCATTGTGGGGTTGCACCTGAATCGCAGTATTAACCGTTGGAGTGGTTTTTCTTTGAGGCATAGGGGTTTTGATTAAAAACTTGCTATTAGCGATAACGACAATAATGTGGTGAAGCGACACAATTTGGTAGAGATCACAATGGGGTGGAAGCCCCGTCCTTGCCCCGTTTATATTTTTAACCCTTTTTCTCTTTCATCCCTTTCTTGTGTTACTAGGGACATAGTAAGCTCTAAATTAAGCTTATATATATATTGATCCGATAAATAAATTTATATCGATCAAAATTGGGTACAATTACTCTTGACATATCTGGGTTAACAAACCAAACATTACAACAATCCAGTGATCCAAAACAAGGGACGCAAAATGAATCAAAAGATTCAAAACATTATAACTTCGGCTAATCAATAACACGAAGTGTCTAACTGCATATTTATTTCAAATCTTCCATGCGGAGTGGAAAATTTGAACAATTTTGGCCGAAACTTCACGCTTCTCCATTCTGGCCAAACTTCATAACTTGCAAAATCCAAGCTTGGAATATCTGGAATGGCCGACATGAGGTTCAAACTTCAACAATAAACAAAGCCAAGCAGCTGCGCGCTAACAAGAACAAAAATTAGTAGTGACCGACCCGTTCAAACTTTGAATAGACAAAAACAAGGCAGCTGTTGGACAGATAGGCTGATTGCTGGCTGACTTGAGCACAATAGACTGAAACGTGGTGCAAATGAGCAGCAATAGAGTTAAGAATACTCCAGTCGAGTAGGTCAGGCAATGTAGCACTAAGCACTCAGTCTGTAACTGAGCTGAGAACTTAGAGAAGTGGCCTAGGCTGACTGCACTTCAGATGTGTTAAAGCACAACCAAAACCAGCTGGAATTAAAACAGGCGAGCAGGCAGCTTGCAACAAGAATGAAGTCTCTAAATTTTTTGAATTTGGTTGACAAGTGGGCAGTTTGGACGGCAAGCAGGCTGGAACTTGGTGCAAATGAGCAGCAACGAAGTTAAGAAAAACTCCAAACAAGCAGGTCAAGTAATGAAGAACTAAGGCTAGACAGACTCCAAGCAAACATGAAATCTTCAAAACTGACATTTTGAAACTGGTCAGATTTTGGAAAATCTGCCTTGCTGAATTCGAAATACCAAGTAGTTTAGGTGAAATCGAACAAGAATCTATGAGTTACAAATGCAAAGGGCAACTCTAGTGAGTGTTTCTTTCACTAGAGTTTGAGAGATTCTCTCTCTAACCCCTCAATTGTTGCTGACTGCTTTACTTAATTTAATCTAAGCCTATATTTGTCAATACGTGTATTTGACTATTTATAAGTGTGGAGTGCTCGACGAATAGTCCATCTTAACTAGTTGGAATTGCGTTGACAAAAATAAAAAGAGTAATGGATACGATGAAGGAGGATTGTTAGTGGCTATGATACTCAACCATCTATCGAGTGGATCTGTTTGAAACTTGCGCTAGTCTCGTGCAGATCGTGTCCTTAATGGAAGTCTCCATCTGAGGTACAGTGAGAACGATGTGGCATTTTCATCAGGTTTGCCATCACTGCGATATGCTTGACAACCATGGATGGATTGGTGGAGGGTCCCCAATGGATTTCTAAAAAGAAAATTATTATGTACAGAGAACATTAGCCCTAGCATATCCTGGAAACATGTTTTCTACAAAAATGTCATTTGTGTTGGTTAATATATTTATTAGCTCTGTGCATTTTCAAATGTTTACACAAACCGCGGCTGGTCCCTCCCAGATGCCTTGATTATGCATAGGGGTGTCCAAAATATCCGAACCGAACCGGACTGAACCGAACCCGAACCGAACCGAACCGAACCGAACCGAGCGGTTCTTCGTAAGTTAAAGACCCGAACGGGTACCCGAATCGAGAACCGAAAGGTTTGGGTCGGGTCTTGGGTCTCGACCAAGAACCGAAGAACCGAATGAGACCCGAAACTAAATAATTTTTATTATTTTTTTATTGAATTAATTAAATTATTTTATTTTTTCTAACATTTTACATTGGTGGAAGATTAATAAATCAAGATTTGAATTTTTATCTGAGGTTGCAAGGGATGTTCCTGCCATTCCTGTATCTACAGTTGCTTCTGAGTCAGCATTTAGTACTGGAGGATGCATTCTTGATCCATTTAGGAGTTCTTTAACTCCTAAAACAGTTGAAGCCTTAATTTATACACAAAACTGACTAAGAAAATATTCTAGACTCTTGAAAGTTTCCCAAGATGAAATTTGCATTGAAGAAACAAAGTTTTATGAGGGTATTGAGACATGTAATAGATATATATTATATATATTTTTTTATCAAATCTTATTAGTTGAATATTTTTTAGTTTATTTGTTTGTTAATTGTACTTTTTCAATTCTTGTAGAGTTTTTTGCCATGGCAAGTCAAGCAGTAGCAGTTGATGATTAAATCAAATAGTTGGTAAGTATTAATATCTACTTTTTGGTATTTGTATGCATTGAATTGATGTTATTCGACAGATAGTTATTTTTATATTTTTGAATTTGGTTATGTTAATTTGTAAAAGTTACAAATGAAATGTCATTAGTTATATTTATGTAGTGTTGCTGTAAATGTGCTAAAAAATTTAATTATGGTAGGGAACCGAACGGAACCGAACCGAACCGAACCGAACGGAACCGAACCCGAACGGTTCCATAATTATATTTGGACCCGACGGGTCCATTTATTAAATACCCGAAAATTCTGGAACCGAGCAGAACCGAACCGAACCGAACCGAACCGACCCACGGACACCCCTAATTATGCATATTAATCTATGCTAGCTGTACTGCGACATAATAAAGGCAATCTTTAAACGAGAGAGAGAGAGAGAGGTAAAAAAAAAAAAAAAAAAATCAAACTGGATTCTTGTCAACATAAATTATGTCAAAAAGAGTATCGAAAAGATTATCCAAGCCCTCCTTTTAAATAGCGGAGTTTGTGCAGGAGTGAAGTTAGTTGAATTGCTTTACTGATGGTCTTTAATAATTCCTGATTTTGGTTCATTACATTTAGTCTTTCAGTGCACACAGTCTGCCTGGTATAAAATGGTCTAATCAACACTTTAATTTTAAGGTTATGATGCATGCTTTCAACACAATACACTAATTACATTGATAAAAAGTGTACTTACTACATCAAACTGTCATTCTATACCAAATCATTGCAAATTATAATGGAAACTTTGCAGCACTAAGAAGTTTGAGACTATAAAAAAACAATGATTCCCACCTTTTTTATGTCTCTCTTGCTTCCTTTCTATTTGGCTCATTCATTTGTCACCTCTTCTTTGAATGCCTTCCAATTGATGAAGTCAATACGGAAGACTATGAACAGCAATTCGATGAAAACCAAACTTTTGATAATTGGGGCAATCCTAGTTTGTTTTGTCATTGGCACAGCTGGCCGGGGAAGTGGTGAAGGAGGAGCGGGAATACCAGCAGTCCCTCCAGCAGTAAGTGAGTTAATTTTTGCTGATCAAAGACTAGCCGTGGTGTATCCTGTCATTCAGAAATTCAAAAACATAATGATCTCGGATCCTCTAAATATCACGGCATCTTGGATTGGGACAGATATATGCAACTACAGAGGATTTTATTGTGAAAGTCCTCCAGACAACAAATCTGCTATTGCTCTGGCCTCCATTGATTTCAATGGATTCCAATTAAGCGCCCCAACTCTCGATGGATTCCTCGATCAACTACCTGATATAGCCCTCTTCCACGCCAACTCCAACAAATTTTCGGGGATTATCTCTCCAAACATTGCAAAACTCCCCTATTTATACGAGCTCGACATAAGCAACAACCTGTTTTCAGGGCCTTTCCCAACTGCCATTTTAGGCATGGATAGCCTATCTTTCTTGGACATACGTTTCAATCTTTTCACCGGTTCAGTACCCTCGCAGCTGTTCACCAAGGACCTTGATGCACTTTTCATTAACAACAACAATTTCATGACCAGGCTCCCTGACAACATAGGCAGCAGCCATGTTCTTTATCTTACCTTAGCCAACAACAAATTTTTCGGGCCAATCCCACATAGTATTTCCAAAGTATTTTCCACCCTAACAGAAATTTTACTGCTCAACAACTTTTTAAGTGGATGTTTGCCATATGAATTGGGGTTCTTGAAAGAGGCTGTGGTGTTCGATGCTGGGAAAAATAAATTGACAGGTCCATTACCATTCTCCTTGGGCTGCCTTGAGAAGCTGGAGGTTCTTAATTTTGCTGGTAATCTGTTATATGGGACGGTACCTGAGGTTCTATGCGCAGTAGGAAGTTTGACAAATTTATCGCTGTCTGATAACTATTTTACGCACGTTGGGCCAATTTGTATGAGCCTGATCAAGAATGGGGTACTCGACTTAAGGAAAAATTGCATTCCGGGGTTGCCATTTCAAAGATCATTGGTGGAATGCGTGATATTCTTCTTGCACGCAAGATATTGTCCCTACATGGGGACATATCATTACATTCCTTGTTGGCTTCCTCACTTCCGCTCTTCTCCATAAGCTCTTGCTGATATGGTCCCTTCACCTTCTTAATTTCATGTCAATCTTGTGATAATGATTTTCAGCTCATATCTTATGTAAGGATCATAAATATTTTCCGACTTTCACTGTGCAGTTTAATTATGTAACTCCTTAACAGAAATAATTTTAATAATGTTCAATATATCTTAGTATTGCTATACTTTTTGTCCTTCATTTCTAGACAGTACGAGGATTAATGTGCCGAGAACAGTGTTAGACAAAATTGCTGAATGAAGTATTATATATTAAAAAAAGAAGAAGGAAGAGTCTAGCAAACCGTGGCCTATGTACACAACCTTTTAAGGGTCAACTTTGGTCCATCGATCCAACATTCGTGTAAGCACACAAGTTCAAAGTCCAAAGTCCAAAATGTTAATTTGGTCCGTGATTTGCACCCCTACATGCTCACATAGAGAGAGACTCTATACTATATATAATTACACTATTCCAAAGTGCAGTCATATATAAATAAGTCGTTCCATTATTCATTTTTCTACGTGGGACAAATTAAAATAGTTTTTTTCTCCGGTACATAAACATCTTCCAACGATCCACTTTGAACTCCAATTTCTCATACACCTAATTATCATTTTTGGTAAGTAAATATATGATTTCGATATTTTCACGGAGGAGAACAAAAATCAACTTGATCTTTCAAAATGAACAAACGAATCCCACTCAAAAATAAGCCAAAACCAAACCTACAAAGTGAATTTTCCAACACTGAATTTATCTCACTTCAACTTCTTGAAACAATAAGAAAACACAGTTATCCTTTATATGCCATTTTGTTCAAACACGACACAATCTTGGAAAATTTTCTTGACTTTATAACCCCAACCACCCCACCAGGAAAAGAAAAAGTAGTCCACTTTCAGGAATAGAAACGTGAGACTAAAGCGGTTTGCCAAATGATTCAATATCATTTTGAACCGTCACTGTCAGTACCTGTAGTGGTCGACATCAACCCCATTACTGGAAAGTTCACTTGCTCTTCGAAGCAAATAAATCAACAAACCCACTGAGAATGAAATTTCTTAATTTTTTGAGGGCTTATAATGTCAGTGGATGTACTTATTTTCATTAAGAAATTGAAAAGTTCGGATTGAATATGAGTGGACAGCAATCCTTTGCTTTGCTCTATGCCAGACAGTATTATACTAAATATATTTTTATGTCCGCATCATCGTTACAAACTTCAGTGACCAAATATGTATTCATCGGAGCAGCTTATATATAATTTCAGCACGAGTTCCATCCTCGCCTGCATAGTAAACATTTATGGAAGAGGCAAAATCCAAATGAACACAGAGAATTATCCTATTTTTTTTTTTTTTTTTTAAAAAGGGACTCATACACGTTCCATAAATTGATCCGGGATTTGGTGGTTAGAGTCATCACATTCGATCATATCTAAATTCATGTTTAATTGTCCAATTAACTTAATTCACCTCGTGTGCTTGCTTCCTAGAGGATTCTTTTTGGACCTTACACATCCTTTTAGTAGCTTCGTCTCTCTGGCTTGGTGAAATAATGATCAAGTCTACCAGCACGAGCCCTAAGCTCAACATTATAATCTATGTAATGTCACAATATGCTAACATATCCCAATTTTGTTAAATCAGACCATTGTAATCAATTATGACTTCGATTTTTTTTTTGTGTAATTTCATAAAAAAAATTATTTATTATTTCATTTTTGAGTTTCAATTATGACTTTATAAGATAAATTAATGAAAAAATCATAGATGTTAGTGGGTTATAAATCAATATGGCTTGTAACTTTTGAAAGTATAGGGATGAAAATTGCAATTTATGAGAAAAAAATGTACGTCTTTGTCTCTCAAGAGCTGTGCTCCCACCCAAAATTGGCACTCCTAGTTTGACCCGAGATTTAATCCCGGGCCAAGCAGCTTTTTCCGTCTCTCAGACCCTAGGTATCATCTATAAGACGTTATTTGTGGTCTAAGGGTATCGTTGGAATTTTTTACTAGAAATGCTTATATTTAAAAAAGAAAAAGTGCTTATTTAATTATTTATTTGAGTAATGCTATTTGTACATGATTGTGTACAGATTAAAGAGAAATAAAGAAAAGAAAGTGTGCAATGTGACTGTTCGACAGAAAAAAGTTACCAATCTCCATCTAGTAAGGATCAAAGTGAACTGAAATTGAAAGTAATAGGGCTTGAACGCCAAAAATATAAATTGGGGACTCGTGTTTTCTATTTATCAAAATTGAGGAACCATAGCTGAAAATTTCCCCAAAAAAATTCTACGAAGGAATTCAAGGAACAAAGAGAATTTGCTAGAAGTATCTGGTTCTAATCATACCCGTCCTCAATTTGGTAATAATAAAACCTACTGATTTATGTACAGAGACAATAAAAAATAAAAGCTTGAAATCGAAAACTGAAAAATGCCATGACAGGTATGGACGTCGATATGATTGAAACGGAGGCAAACGCTCCGCCGCAACCGGTGGCGTTAAATGCCGACCAGACCGATGCTGTTCGGAATTTGCTGATAATGGCTAGGCAACTCATCGATCAAAACAAGCCTTCTCAGTCTCTTCAAGCGGTAATCTTTAGTTATCTTACTTAAGTTAATTCTTTAAAATTCTGATAATTTGTTGTTGTTATATAATTATGGTTTACGTTTATTATTTTCTATGGTAAAATGCGATCCTCCTTTTTTGTATTGAAATTGTGTCAATCTTTGCATTTTAATTCAAGTTCCACTAGTTGTAACTCTTGATTCTCCCTGTTAAATACCCTATGCATTGTAAAACACAAAATTTGAATCAGTGTATGCGCATTATTACCTAGCCAGTAAATGAGTGAAAGAAAAATAGATAATGTAAAAATAAAAACGAACACTATGAAGGGAGAGAGAATTATAGTTTAGGGACATAAGTTTTTTTTTTTTTTTTTTTTGTGGATAAGGTACTTTGTACTACTGAGAAATATGAAACTCCAAAGTTTTCGTTGAAAGTGAAGGTAATAAAACCAAGGCTTGTGAGACGAATAGATGTGTTGGCTTTAGAGGTGGAATCGTTGATCATTGGAGAAAGAAGGTGTTAGAAAGAGAAATGAAGATGATTTGTGTTGCATATGCGATGATCTATCTTTTCTCAGGTGAATAAGGCAACAAAGCAATCCTATTGTTCATGGGATTGTGGCCTCTAAATTGCATGATTAAAGGTGTGAGGCTTAAAGGTTATGGTTGATTGCATGAGGTCCCTGATAGCAGAATGTTAAAAATGCACGAATATTGTGTTTCCGAGTCCAATGTTTCTAATAGGTTAGAGAAGGATTACAAGTGTGCACAAAGCCCAAGATGAGCATGATTTGAAAAGTCAAGTCACATTCTGCTATATACGAGAGGAAAGCCGAAAGAAAATCAAGGCTCATGGCTTGGTAGGGCAACATCTGTGGAAAAGAAGAATCTTCACACTGATTTGATGAAGTTCTTAAGCCATTCGATGAGGTGAATGATCAAGGTTTCCTTGTGAAGTAAACCAAGTGCGCAAAAGGTTAATAGCTAGCATTGTTGATACAAAACAAAAAAAAATCTAAACGAACTACTACAAAAATAGTTGGACCTTGAAATTCAGCAACCACCGAGACTAGGAAATCCTAAGTCACAGCTTGTCAAATTAATCTGGCTTTTGAACGAATTTTCTTTTAAAGCTTCAGCAAAGATTGATTGTTACTTGCGATCTCACATGAACTATTACAACTTGATGGCTCAAGTCCATATCGACATTTCTAACACCATCAACAGTCTGCAGTTTATTCTTAACTGATATAATACAACAGTCCCATTTCATATCCTTGATAAGATCTGTTAGTGGCCCCAATTAAACCACACTGTTCTGGGCGGGTGGTTTCTGATCTGATGAGGTAGAGTCCATTTGAACAACAGCTGGTAATGAGTTTCTGAAACTATTTCCAATAAAAAGAACAATGCAGAAGGTAGGGGGTGGGATAGCAACTCAACTCTGAAAACATCCAGAGATAATAGTATAACAAAGAAGAAGAGTTTATCCAATAGTTTGCACAGGACTGGTGAATTTACTACAAGTAATGATAACAAGGATTGAGAAGCATATAAATTACAACATTCAAACTTTTATGTGAGGACTGTTCTCAAGTTGAATGGTCGACATTTCCTGAGATTCTGTAAGATGTCATTGCCAAAGGGTAAATTAAACATTAAATAGAGTCTCCCTCAAAAGGTGTAGTGGTGGATGTTTGAATGGAAATGTCAGGTTCCATAAAAAATATAGTAAAATTATATTTTTTAGTAATGTTGTATTGTAGATGGTTAAATTCATCACATAATCTAATGAGACTGGTTGTATTCTTATTACATAGGTAGGAAAGTAGAGGTTAATATGGCAGATAAAAATACCAACTGTATTTTACTGCGTAAAATTGTATCTTCATTTAATTATTACCCCCAACGAGTCTCAAATTAACATGGCGGAACATGTTGATAAATATAATGAAATGGAGCAACACGTGTTACAGTCATTATCAGTTTTTTAAAAAAGTTGGAGTTATTTTTCAAATGAGTTCTCCACTGAGCTAAAATTTGCTTACAAGTGGTGGTTCCCAGAACGTGTGGTTAAAAAGTAGGTAAAACTTGTAGGTCTTTCTAAATATGTATAAAAATAGATTTTGACCATCTTATGCACTTATGAGCTTTGCCAAACGTATTGCGCAGTGGCTTCCTGATTCCATTACATTATATGGTAAAATAGACAAGAAATACTGATGTGACAGTTTATAGAGAATAAAGAAGGTAGAGAAGAAGGGAGGGGGAAAAGAGGACAAGGGAGACAAGGGAAAGAAGAAAAAAGAATTGGTGGAAATTTCAAGAACTTTGTATTCTATATTAATAGTTTATCTATTAATGGAAGAGAATGAATCAATATAAGAAGACTCTTGTAAATGACAAGTAGAAAAGCGGTAGGACCTTCGTTTCTTAAGAACAAATATGTAACCTTTTGACTCTTCAATACAGTACCAATTAGGATCTTTGTCACTCTAATTGCCCCGGTCAAGGATGTTGTATAGAAAGTGACTGGAACTAGATGGATCCACTGAAGAATATCCTTCTTCCTTTTTTGGGAGAAAAGGAGGATCCAAACTTAACCCATGAGATGGAAGAAATCTGAGTGATGAAGTGAACTTTTCTCATTTTCCAAAGTACGGCCATGGGTAGGTAAGAATTTTCTAGTCGACTGGAACATTTTAAGAAGTGATATTTCATCCCACTTTATTTAATCATTCTGATGATTAGTTGAAGATGTTAGTATGTTGAGCCAAATATTGCAATTTAGATGTTTTTGAAATTGAAAACTCAAATTCATAAATGTAATTCATGCTTCGAGTTGACCACAATGCAACCAGGCCATCATTTTGTGGATCAATGGGTAGGAATTGTGGTAGACCCCCAAGAAGTACACAAGTATCCAAATATTCTTACATTGTTCATTCTGATTTCTACTGATATATTGTTCCGTTTTCACCTTTTGCTCCCCTTCAACATCAATCCTTCCATCGTGGAATCTACTACAACGTCTCTGGCTATTTGTAGTGGGAACTATAGAGTCATCTTCCTGACAGGACTTGAAAAGGAAGCTAGCATTTGTTCGGTTGTGCTGGTCATCTTTTTATGGTTTTGACTGTGGGATTATGTTTGTTTTCATGCATTTCAGCCTCTTCATATTCTCTGTGACAAGTGCTTACAGAATAACATACTTATGAACACGTGTTCTTTATATTTGAAAGATTAGGAATATCAACTTGATGTAAAAAGAATGCAATAATTCGTAATTTCAACTTGCTGCATTATTCTTGAAGGCTGAAGCATTTCCATGTATGATTTACTTTGTAGGTGGTGATGGCAATGAGATTACAAGGTGGGGATGAAGCTGTTCCTCAAGCTCTTAACCGTGCTCGAGAGCTCTACAGAAACAAAGTTCAGGCTAGTGCTGCTGCTGATGAGCTGGCTTCATTGTTTGCCGAATGTGCAATTGCAGAGGCCATGCCATCACAATATGAATCATCTCAGCACCATGTTATTGCTCAATCCATTGAACCAGACGTTCAGGGAACTTCTATACTTTCTGAGAGTGGCAGGAAGCAAATCGTGCTTGATGCATTCTCAGATGGAAGCAGCTTTGTCTGCTTACAATGTGGGGGTCTTGTTAGCAATCATCGCAAGGAGGAACACTATGCATTCTGGTGTTGCAAAATCTGACTTCAATTAGGTTCTTGAATGTAATGCCTGTACGTACTATTTTCTCACATTGAAATGCGTGCAATGTTTGTGGTGTAATTTTGCATATGCCATGATGACAACTTTCGAGGATGCATCCCCTTTTATTTGAGGAAATACACTTGGCGTCTGAGGCGCGAGGTTTGCCAACCATTGGAATGGGTATCTTGTTCTCGCAAATGTTCAGTTGTATCTTATTATGTGTACCATTATCATAGAATAATAAATGGAACTATACTCATTGAACACCTTATTTTAACTTTATGCTTAATTGTTTTTAAATTTTGCTATATGTACAGAATTTTTGTACATATAAGTTATGGGACATGCATATGTATAATTTTCAAATTCAACAGATTTTGTATGGCATTCTGCCATTAGACTATTTAAAAAGGGGTCCCTTTTTTCACCCAATCATTTATTGCCAACATTGCATCTGCCAAGGTGGGCCAAAAATTCTTTTAAAATGGCTTATTCCATTTGCCTTTGGGAACAACTGATATCAATTCAGTGTTCGTGTAAACAACAATGATTGGAGGCAACTCTGTTGTGTGTGATAAGAGGATAGAGATGTAAAGAGATTCACAAAACACTACTTAAAAAATTCAATGCGTAAATTAATATTGCATAAACACTAATCTAAACATGATTATGTCCAAACAGGGGTGAAATCCGAGGAATAAGACCAGACATATGCAACAACTTGACGAGTACAAGACACGGAACCTCGGTTCTAATGTTAGGTCAGTAACCTTGGCATGCTTAGGATCTACATTTGGTTATTGGCAGCTAATGTCTTATGACTTCATTGTGTGTGTATGAGAAGGAGCGTCTATATTTTTGGTTAATTTCCAACTTGTATTTTTCATGTGATTGATTGAAGACTTCAAATATGTGTATGCTTGATATATGGTAGCGGATAAAATTAAGTTAAAAAATAAGCTTAAATCTCGTTTAATACCGTCTACCTACCAAAAATGTTGGCAATGTTTGTTGAACGTCTAAACATGCTCTCTCCCTCCCCAAATCCTACTCTTAAATTCGAAAATCTAAGGATCTTCAATCAAGCCGCAAATCCAAAAATGCTCTCATGGCGCTAATTAGTAATATTTGTGTTTATTATTCTATCAAAATAGGGCAAATTTTGAGTTCAAACAACACTCGACCAATTTTAAATAAAGTCAATCCCATAAAATTGATCGGAATAATCTAGTATCTAATTCACTCCAAGTCAAATATCCTAGTGTTTCTGGCTGATAGACGCCAATTCCTTTAGAAAATGCCAATTGATATTTCTTAAGCTCGATTGAGAAACTAATCTCAGGAGCTCAAGTCTGAGCGGGACATGGCCTTGAGAGGTGATACATACCTTCAAACCCCGCTATGTGAGCACAATCCTAACAAATATGGCAACACAATAAAATTGCTACAAATCAACTGTCGTACCAAAATGATTTCATCGTATTATTGGATACATGTGTTGATGTTCTCTTGTAATTAGATTCCACCATCGACGTCTATTGTAGGAGATTCATCTCTGCATTCAACTTGTCCCACAGCAGATGTTCTCTTGTCGCATATGAAGATACCTATCACTTGAAGTATCTTAAATAAAATAATCTCAAGTTCTTGGTTATTAAATACTATCCTGAAGGTCAACATTTGATTCCCAATACGTACTTTAAATGTCTGGTGATGGTTATTTATTACTCTGGGGTGTCGAAGTTCACCAAACTCGATCTGGTTCATGCACACTTGACCATTCTGAGAAAGATTTGACACCTCACCAGAATCTTCTTAATCTTTCTTGCTTGTCAATTATTAACATGTTTTCGTGCTTCCATGTTCTGCAAAATACAAAGACTCTGGGACTGACATTTGGTGTGTTAATTTTCATTAATTTATTTGTTTAAGTACCACGTCAACGTTTTCATAGTATTACAATTTTTTAGCGTAAAATATCCGTTTTGTGGAATGGTAGTCCCGTCCCTGAATTCAAGACTAGGAGGTGGCAACGACATGGATACTCATATCTCCGTAATTATTTACCCTGTTTACATTGAGAAACTTGGCCAAATAGAGATTGATCTGAGATTATTCATCTTTTTTTAGACTCTGGATGTGTTGAAGTGCATCACTTTCCACCGATTGAATTTGAAATCACATCCCCTTTACGAAGACTAGTCCTTCTTGAAGCACTAAAGTTTCGGCATCAGGTTGAGAATTATGGCCAACTACTTCTAGTTCTTCCATATTTGGAATCATAGAAATTTGTTATCCGTGTCACTCGACTTAGAACACCTTATAAACTCTAGTTACCCGTCGCTCATACGGCTATTAACTAACACATTTGTTGAAGGCTTTGAGCAATAGTTTATAAGGGTTGTATTACATTAATCTCAATTAGTGCACGAAGCTAACAATGGTTGAGCGCCGAACTAAACCTGATTCCAAAGTTTTATGTAATTGAGTCCAGTGTAGTATCTAGGTTAGTCGAGTTTCAACTATGGGCATCCACTTTTGTACCCTCGACGACTGTACAAAAAATATAGGGTCTGTTTGGACCAGATTAAAATTTGATTTTAATCTAAATCAAAGTCAAACAATCAATATCAACCACATTTTTTATGGTCCTACATCTTTTCAACCACACATTTAAAAAACTTCTATCACAATCCACTTAAAATCTAATTTTAATCTATATCAAACACCCTCATAATTAGAATTGCTCTAATGGCTAGTATGCCAACGGAAATCTGTACCCTAGATTCACTCCGAGAATGTAGGACCAAATGTTTGATATGTACATAACTATTGGACACGTTACCCTAGGAGTCGACCTATAAATAGCCATATTATATTGGACATGTTACCCTAGGAGTCGATCTATAAATAGCCATATTATTTCATTCCATCCTTGTAGTTCTCCACATATATCTAGCTTTTCTGTTTTAAAATTCTAGGGGTGCGCTTGATTGTGCAAACTTTTTCATGGAAAATGGAAAACAAATTTCATCTCACTTTAACATTGTTTGATGGCAATTTTTTCCTTGGAATTGATTTTCTTGGTTGGCCTCACATGGTGACAATTTCCATGGTTTTGATGAAAATGAATTCCCACCGATTTGGTGGGAAATGGTTTTCCAGGTTACTTTTTTTATTATTAATTTTTTTGGTAATGGAAACAAATTCCATCAACAATTGTGAAAAAAAATTCTATGGACAATTTCAATGAAAAACAAAGTCAAATGAACACCAAAAGATCCAAAATTTCAACATTTTTCAGGTGGAAAATTATATCAATCAAACACAATTAATTGACAATTCCCTGGAAAACAATTCTAGTCAATTCAATTCCCTAAAATTCATTTTCTTTTCACCTAAATTCCACTCTTGCAATCAAACGAACCCTAACTTCATCGTCTAAATGAAAATAGATGGGAAAGCCGCCTTTTTCAGGTCATCAGAGCAACAGATGAGCTCGTCTCCAGCATGCCTAATGGCAACCTGGTTTTCGGACAGCATCAGTTATTATCAAGGAAATAAAAAAATTTCACCCAAAGTTCTTTTAAACATTTATGAAACGCATAATTTAGAAGCCTGCCTACCCTTCTGAATATCACAATTTCTGTAAAATATGAACATATTTTGCTGCAGAACAAAGGAAGACAACATATATAGAATACTTTATGAGAAGTCTGATTAGTCATTAGTTGTTTCCCTGGACACTTCCCATACTCTAAATATTGCTGAATTACTTTCCAGCAAACTAGTAAATGTGCTTTGTATTTTGCTTCTATTTACACACAGGAAAATAATTCTTCTTACTAATAACAGACCAAAAAAGGAAAGAAAATTATGAAGCATGTAGCAAGTTATGATACCAAAATTTCTGCCTGTAGGAAAATCAGTCTGTGTTTTGTTTTCTTCTGCACATTGTCACAAATTAAGAGGCTACTTTCCATGCCTGCAAACACGAAAAATCGAATTTCCCTTGCAGTTTTTCTTTCTTTCTTTCCTTTTTTTGTCAATGTATTCACTGGTGATAGGATTTTTCCCAACTATTGATAAGTGTATGGTGATCTTGCAGTACTATCCAAGACAATTTCAAACAAATCCCCTTCAGACTCCTGATCATATTCCATTGCTTTGATACTATTTACTGTATTATTGTTGCTCCTGGTGGCACTTCGTTGTAGGTACAATGAATCGATTCGTCCCATTGAAAAAAGCTCCTTGCTATCTTCATATCCCAAGGCAGGAGAATTTGCCATAGGGCCAATGAAACACGGATTTGGAGTTCTTTGTAGATTTGCAGGTGCATATTTGAAAAGGCTTTGTCCAAGATTAACTAGAACGACAATATCTGTATTTGCTGCCAATGTTGGATAAAGTGGAAAGGCAAATCCCTCAGACTTGCAGTGGATTTCATGTACAAGTTGTGAATCAACTGTGAAGAAGACTTTTTTCTGGCTTGGATTGTACCCGCAGCCTATCACCCTGTCTGCTCTTTCCCAATCTTCGTTTTCGGATTCGTATACTAGTTTAATTCCTGTATTAATATCAAGTAATTAATCTCAAGCACCTAACTTTTGAGAACTATTTGTAATATAGAAATATTATGTGTATTAGGTCACAGAAAATAATGTTGTGTCAACATTTATAATTGTATAATTATTAACTTGGCAATTATCTGGTTCGTCGGCCATTGTGGACCATCTCATTTCTCATAAAGAAAGGAATAGGATGATGCATTCCTATTCCACAATTTTGAAAAGTAAAATGTTGCATTCTGTGAATAGTCAGCATGCCTATTGCAGTGGCAAGTGGTGGAAGGATTGGCGGTGCGGGGACTGTTTATCCCCTACACAAAATGCCCACTAAATTCGACAGACATTAAGTGCATATTTTGATTCTTAAATGCTTATTACTGTGAATAAAAATGACAAAAAGATGAAAAACTTACCATCAAGATAGACAGAACCAGTGGAGTTGAAACCAATTGATCCTGGATAGCTGCCTGGAACTTTTAGAGGAAGAGGGCCTCCTCCTGTTAGCCCAACAGATAGCAAAATTGCTTCATTTTTTCCCTCTTTTATAACAATCCTCGATTCTTCATTTCTGTTCTTGCGCTGACTATGATTAGTACTTATAACTTGTGGTAAAGAATCCGGACTGATTTTCGCGTTAAAATCCTCTTGAATAAGCTTAATCTTCTCGTCTTCGGATTTGTTGTCCTCAAGATTAAGACTTTTTTCTGTAGAAGTCAAAATTGTGATCTCAAAATAGGCTTCTTGTGGGAAAGATGAATTCCCCAAATGTGGACCTGGCAAAGGTAAAGCTGTTCTGATAACAGATATAGCCCCTGTTGAAGAATTAATGTTTGAGTTATTAAGTTTCTTCAACCCGGGATTCAATCTGATTTTCTGCAAGAAATCTGCTGATCCTTCACAAATTTCCCATCCGATTTCGACAGGAATTTCATTTTCATGATCACCAGTTGCACACACGCCTAAAAGGGACTTGGCAGATTTAACCGAGGGAGATGACGTGAAAGTTGTGAAAGAAAATGTTGACCATCCATTCTCGACAGCATCAGTGACAAGGGAAGGGTGATCACCCCAGCTAAAAAAAGGCTTGCCAGAAGAAATCCCACGTCGAAAAACATAATAATTTGTTTTCTTGCCTCCATCCCCATCAACATGATGAAGACTCACTTGATGAAGCCTGGCTATTCCATTCTGCAAATTCTCAACTCTATCCCCATTAGCCTGTACAGAATCTTTACGCCCTTTCTGTCGACAACAGAATCGCTTGATGATCAAGACAAATACAAGAACAAGAATTCCAGAACCAGCCGCCACCAGGGTTGCACGTAACCATCCAATCATGCTGATCTTTAAATTCTCTATATATATCTTCCCTCTTGATTTTCCAGTCTAATTCCTCTGCTTCTTCTTAAAATATTTGTGATTAAACCTGGATTTGTAAGAAAAGGGAAATGATCAAATGAACATATGCAAAGTCGGGCGTTGACTAGGACTGGTTAAAGAAAGGCAGCAACAGAGACCAGAAAGAGAGAGAAATTGTTGACGAGTATAACAAATGCAAAATTGGCATATCTCTTTCAAAGATGACAACATTAACTCCTTTCTTTATTGACCCTCCATTCTCCAAAATAAATTTAATATATAAAAAACCGACACCCATTCTTTTCATTAAGAAACGTGTTAGTTGGTTCGTTATTCTTGAATATTTCAAAGGAGAGAGGGGGTGGGGGAGGGGGCAGGCATTGAATAAAACCTTCTAGAGGCACAATACTTTGTAAAGGATTGAATGATTCCTATGTTCTCTCTCTTTTTCTTTTTTACAATGTGAGGAGACGTTAACAGAAGTCAGATGGAGGTGATAGAAAGAGGAAGATGGTTAAAGGAAACAAAGGAGAAACATGCTTTTATTAAGCTAAAAAAAGTACTATGATAATAAACTCAAATGCGGGGACAATTCTTGTATTGATTTTGTTTCATGAATTATGTGAATTTCTAGCTTAATTGGGGAGTTCTTGTCTTATTCCACGTGTAGAAAGCAAGAGGGAGAACTTGTATTTTATAACACCGTCGGTACTTTTAAAAGCGGTTCGGTCAAACCCATAATTTTCATTTTGAATTTTCATCATATTTTCATAATAGCCTTTTGGAGGTTAAAAGACAAAGATATCCTTAAATAAATTATACAATTATAAAATACTATTTTTTCAAAAGACAATACTACACTTTTAGTTAACAAGTAAAAATCAAACACTTACCACTTAAAAATTCAAAATTTTCTAATTTTTTTTATCTATTTATTTCAACACAGATAAAAACTCTATTAATTTTCATCTATTTCAACTTCAAAATATCAGAAATTTATCAAACGCTGAACAAGAATTTTTTTTTTTTATATCTATCACTTTGAATTGGTAAGTATATTTACGCATGTTTATTTTCGTTTTCATTAAATTAGTATATTTTTAATTAATAAATCTTATTTCGACATAAATAAACATGTAAATAATTTTTTTAACAGATCTATAATTTTTTTAAGCATAGACAAGAAAAAAAGTCATTTGTATGTATATTTTCATGAAAATGTATTTAACAGTCGGCCGTCAACAGCCTCAGGTAACCAGCTATTAACAGTCGGCCTGACTTTTTTTTTTTTTTTTTTGAAATAAAAATTCTGTTGCCCAATGAATGGGCTAATTTTTCGAATATTTTTATATAATTAATAATTTTGTTTCGTCATGCAGATATGAATGTAATCTCGATTTGTTACTTTGATAATTTCAAATTGAATGAAAAAAGATTAATGGACATGGAAATGAAAGAGTGATTTACAAAACAAGCTGAAAGTCGATCCATCTCAGTACGATATAGAACTAAGACTTCAACTCAACGAGTATTCATCCATTCGGATTTCACCTATGAACGTTACTTCTAATGTTGATGTGAATTATCTATTTGAATTGAACAAAATGCACATGACTTTAGTGAGGAAGAATGTTGACAAGGTGAACATGAAGATTCAGATAGAGATAGCTAGTGAGAATGATGTGGTTATTCTCGAGACAATTATTCTTTGTCATAATCTTGCTGCTGCGCTAATAATTCCATCGATAATTCACGACAACAAGAATGAAAATGAATTTACAAATATGAATTTGATCGCTTAATCCCGTCAAAGACATGAGTGGGGTGGGAGCTTAGGAGTTAAATCGAGTGTATCGTCATCTAAATTTTCGAGTGTTGTTCTTGATTATGAGGAATTGAATGTCGAGCAACTGTTTAAAACAAATAAAGATTTGCAAAAAGATATGCATTCGCACCAAAATACAACTTTGAGTTCAAAGTGAAGAAATCAAACAAGTCATTGTTAACAATTATCTGCTTCGGCGATAGTCGTCGTTGGCATTTACGAGCGATGAAGATGGACATGAATATATAAACTAGAACATACTTGCGAAGTAGGAATTCGACGAAATGATGACATGCAAGCCCAAGTATGATTTATTGGTCGATAGATAATGCATAAATATCATGACCCACAGACGATCTACAGATATTCAGATATCATTAACGACGTCCGTCTAAAATACGGAGTAGTCATAACCTACTGAAGGCTTGGAAGGCAAATGAATATGCATAGAAGGATTAAATGGGCTCGACTGAGAAGAGTTATGCTAAATTGGTCAATTATTGTCATAACATGGTGACAATTAATCCTGGCTCGGCATATTTTATTGAGACGGCGGGTGAGAGTTACTTTAAGTTTTTCTTCATGACTCTTGGACAATGCATTCAGAGATTTCGAAAGGCGATGCGGCCCCTAATTCTAGTCGATGGTACAATTTTGAAAGCTAGATACAAATATGAGTTGATTATTGCTTCATGCCAAGGTGTCAATAGCCAAATTTACCCTCTTGCATTTAACATAGTCGATAGCAAGAATAATCTGTCGATGCGTTGGTTCATTACCCATAAATTGGAGTGACTGATTCTCAATGGTAATCATATGCAGGAACTCAGTGTTCAATATGACTCGGTCAAGAATGTCAAATGATCTTAGCTATCTTTGAGTTTGATCGCGCAACACGTCCATAACTAAGTTGATGTGCTACAGTGGGAAACACCAATAAAACTCTCAAAGAAACTATTTCAAGTAGATTTTTTCGCCATCAGTCTCAACTCAACATCTAGATGGTGCTCGATCCTGCAAAATTCAGATGTTAAAACTTCCAACTAGAGATAATTGAATAAAGCATAATATTAGAAAATTAAGTGTATCGAATTGTAATTACTGTACGCAATAAATAGATTCATTTATATCGACGTCACTAATAAAGTAAATGATTTAATAAATTAAAGGAGAAAAAATAAAATAAAAAATTTCCCTCTACAAAATTAATTGGGCTTGGGGCCGGTCCGGGCTCCCCCCTCCCCTCCCTATGCAGCTACGCCGCTGCCTGCATCCCTCTCATTTGTCTCCACCTTGAAGACAAATTGTCCTCTGCGAATGATTCAGGGTAGGGGCACATTAACACGATAATAATCAAGAGGAAGCCCTTTTCAACTTGTAAAGAAAAAACACCTGAAATATGAGCACACGTCAATCATGTATCATAAGTCAAAGTAAATTCAAAAGTTATTGTGGGCTCTTTCTTGATTAATAAAGTTTATTACTAATTTAATAAAGGGGAAATCCACTTTTTAAAAAATTATTATTCTGAAAGCGAGAAGAAGCCATACGTTTATAAGTATTTTTCAAAATCGTATATTTTTGTGATGATTGTGTTTACTTTTAAGCAATCTTGAGAAAAATTCACAATGTGTAGTCTTAAAAAATTTCCATGGTGGGCCTTGTGCTACATATCCAAACGTTCACCATCTCGGTGATTCCGTATACCTAATATCTCGGTTATTACTTACATTCAACATTAATGATATGTTTGATACATTGTATTAATATGATTACAATAGACGAGATTTTAGTTTGAAAGTATTATTGTGACCTAAAGTTTTGGATTTTGGTTTGAGGATGGTGCTTGGGGACTGTAGGGATGGTGGAGGCAGGAGTGTTGGTGGTTGTGGTTGGTGTGGCCGGCGGCTATGGTTTGGGGTTAGATGTTGAAGATAACCCTCGTTTTTATTTCATAAAAGTCTGTAAGAATCTATGTTGAATACAGCCTCTCAGACAATTACATGTTTTTATGTGAATTGAATTCGAGAATGAGCAGGGATAATGTCTCAGTGACAATGCCATTAACTCATTATCTCTATCGTAAAAATAAATTTGTAATAATATTTAGAAAGAGATAAATTAAGATGGTACTCTCAGTATGACTCATCTTTTAAAAATCTAATGCTAAAATTGACTTTAATCTAATATACAGCGTATTGCCTTAGTCCATCTCCTATGAACCATCATATACGTTTATATGAAATAGAAACGTTCTCTCAATTTCTTCAAAGTGTATTTTGTTCTTTTGAAATTAAAACATGATTTAAATTCCGAAGCATCCTTCACGCCATTACCACGTAGGAAATCCGTTTATCACATGAGTTGTTTACTTAGTTTCAAACAAAATTTAATTTATGTACGAATTGGATGCAAATTTGTAAGTTCATGCCTAGTATTGATACATGAGGTGAAGTTCATGCAGAGGCGGATGGAGAGGACCTGCCCTGCCCCAGCCTAGAAGCAACTAGAAGACTCAGCCCAAATTCTTGATTCAAAAAAAAAAAAAAAAAAGTTTAGCCCAGCCCAAAAACTAATTTTAGCCAAACTAACTTTATTCACAACACAAGCCCAATGTTCAATTATTCAAATTTAAGACTCCGCAACTATTACATATTTATTTTATTCATATTCATGATACACAAATAAATTTTTACCAAATTATGTATTTTATTTTGCACACACATATGATTAAGTTTAAAGAGTTCACTTATAATCAAATTAGTTTATTATATAACAAATGATTTTTATTGATTAAAGATAAATGACATATTTGAACATTATCAAATGCCATATGTTTGATTAAACTTATAAGTAATTTGATTTTTTATAATGTATTTTTTCATATATTACTTATTTATACTTGTGAGTTAAGAATTTATTTATTTCGACCATGAAATAGATGTTATTATCAAATTAAGTAATATACTTTATATTTAATTTTATTAGTTCAAAATATATATGTTAGAACTTTGGTATCAGTGTCCCAAAATATATTCCGACCCACATTATTATAAATGTTTTGAATTTAACATTTTAAACTAAATCTTGAGTGGTATAAAGCATCTTTTATTGTATGAGCTCATTGAGGAAAAAAATTATCTCACCCTAACGTATCTTTCTGACTCTGTCCCTAAGTTCATATATATAATGATATTTACGTGATTAACTTTTACTTTGTTTATTCTTTTAGTTTAGATTAAAGGAAATTAATTCATGTATGAGGTTAATACAAATTCACGAATGCATTTATGATTTTGATACAAAACTGAGTTCATTTACCGTTGTGACAATTTCCAGAACATACATGCATATTTACTCTACGGAATACTGTATGATGTACAGTTAATTAGATAACAAGATAAATAAGCCAAGAAGATAGAAGAAAATAAAATGGAAGAGCATTTCTTAATCTTCTACCTCCAAAACCTATAGAAATGATGATCTCAATTCTCAGATGATGAAATGTCTAATGTTTTTTCATCCGGAGAATTAATTGGATTATTGCAAGCCCTTGTCTTGTCCAAAAACTTGCTTTATTCTTGATGTGGGCAATTTGGAAGCTCGAGCATGACGACTGTTGGGGCTTCCCCATTTCCAATTCTGGGACCTTTAGTTCTCGGGTCTAGATGTTCCTCGGGATACCTTGAGGATTATCATGTGAAAATTTGCAAAATTATATTGGTCGTCCTTGGGTCTCCAAAGGTCGGGCATTAGCCTTAACCAACCTTCCAAGGTGCTCTCTGACCGAACAATGATATTCCTCACCCCTAGCTCGTGATACATCTTGAGCTTGAGCACATGACCTGTAATGCTTGAGCTATCACACCAATATTTTTTTGGTGATTTGGTGATGAAAGTTCTCTGGATATGTTCTTGAGCATACACCACCTCGTGACACTGTGTATCCTCGAGTAGCGCCCTTCACTCACAGACACCAATTCTCACTCCAACTCAGTGATCCTAAGTCGTAAATGAGTTTTATCTTAGGCAACACCTCTAATAAGGAAGGTTTAGACTCCTAATCAAATTTCAACACTTATTCATATAATCACTTCGAAAAATAAGGGGATGAGTCCTACTAGAATTACTCTGCTTACCTCTATAAATACATAATTCTCATTTGTTATTCATGTACATTTTTACATATATTTTTCAGTATTTATTTTCTTTCTAAATTTTCTCTCTGACTTAAGCATTGGAGGGGCGACGATGCCAAATCTTGACGTCTTTATTTCAGGTACCGAAAGATCTTGTTCGTGTTCGTTCTCAATCGTCAAGCTCGAAAATCAATAGGTGCGATTTTTTTTGTAGCATCAATTCTCATTTGAAAACGACTCCCCTGTTTTACACAGGGCCAGCGTTCAACTCCATCAAACCCATCCATATGTTATGCCCTTCTCTACCGAAACCTAAACCCCACTCTCTACGACCTCGTTTCAAACCCAACCCTCTAATTATTTTCATCAAAATCTTCACTGTACAATGCAGAATATTATAGGTGGACCCCTATCAAGGCCCGGTGGCTGATAGGGAAATTGACATGGTGAAAACCAAGTAATTTATACTGTAAAGCCCAAGAAAGTGATGGTGTTGGGATTTGGACAACAAGCCACCACCGGGAGCGCTGTACGAGGCTGCCCTGGCCCTCAAAGGAGTGGCTCAAAAATTCAGTGAAGTTATTGATATCTCAGCTTAAGCAAATCATCACGCTTTTATCCACCAAAGAGGTGTCAATTCGGGTGTTCTGGGCCGGGTCGGCTCGCCAACATATGAGCCCGGCAACGGCCCGCGTGAAAAAAGGCCCTCCTGCTACGGGTTACGGGTGGCCTACAATTTTGGACTACAACCCAGGCCCGCCCGCTGACCCATCCGGATTGAGCCCATGCAGGTCACGGTTTATTTCGATTTGACCCGTATAATTGTATAAATAAAATTATAAAAATATAGAATTTTTCATATTTATAGTAAAAAAAATTTTTAGAAAAATGTAAACTAAGAATTGAACAAATGATAAATTCATATTTATACCAAGAAATGTTTACATAGAATTCAAATTTAATGTTACATGAATTATTTATAACTTTGAAAATTTAAATTTAACTTAAACAAATAACAACTAAATGCATTTCTAATTACTATTTTCAAATATTTATAGTATAAGTACATCCCAACTAGGTTGGTACCTACTTTTACTATAATTTATAGTTTAAGTATATCTCAATTAGGTTGTCACCTACTTAACTATAATATTTTATTTTATTTTATTTTTTTTTGTCACGGGTCACGGTTAACAATGGCCCATGAAGGTGCAACCCACGAAGCCCGCGGGTCACACCTCCTTGACCCGTGAACTGCCCGCTCGGGTCCCGAGTCGGCCCGCGGTCCTGGGTCGATCCGGACCGATTTTCACGGGTCTGGTCGGCCCGTCCGTATGACACCTCTAATCCACCTGCCCCATTAGGTCCTTGAGGAATGCAGAGAACGCCATCAGATGGATTTTCTGGAGCGGAAGGACTTTTCTACGCCTACTGAACTGTATATTTGCTCGGTCTGTGGGAGAAAATGCAAGACCAATTTGGATTTGAAGAAGCATTTTCGACAATTATACGAAAGGGAGAGGCAAAAGAAATTGAACGAATCGGAATGAGGAGTTTGAAGGGAAAGAAAACGGCAGCGTTAGAAGGAGAGATTTATAGATGGGTATGCGAAGTACAATGAGGCAGCACGCTGTTTGTGGACCCCTAAGGTTGGTTATGGTCTGGCCCAAGAGCTAAGGCGTGCTCGGGTGTATGTCAAGACGGTGGAGGATAAACCACAGGCTGCAGATTGGGCTTTGAAGACGCAAATGATGCATTCCGCGAGTAGGGGTGTTGAATGGATTGTATTGGTGTCAGATGACTTTTATTTGAATGAAATGTTTTATTAGGTGTTTTTTTTATAGATAATTTATGGTATATTATGAGAAAAATTACAGTTTTATAATTTTTTTTATTTCTTTGTGTTGAGGCTCGTGTCTCGACTAACTAATGCATGCTACGAGCATACAGGAAGAAAAAAAATGAGTAAATGTAATTTTTGCACACCTGGTTATTGATACAGAAGGTTGAGATGCTTCTTATCTTAGTGTTTCTTCCACCCGAGATATATGTTGTAGGTTGATTTCATGGTAAACTGGGCTTTCTTGTATGGTTTTTTCCTCTACTGCTAGTCTTTGTTTCTGTGAAAAACAATGTAATACTCAGTGACTCTAAATTGTTAGTTGAGGTCGTCTAAGATACAGATACAATATGAAAAATTCAAAATAAAAAATTGTATAATTTCCATGTTGTTAACTGCTTGTAAACTTACCAGTTGGTTCATCGAAATCACATTATTCATCTTCTCTGGTTGTCATTTCCAGCCAAGGGTAAGCCCCTGACAAAGAAAAGCTTGCAAAAAATTAGGACCTTCAATGATATTTTATGCATGGTGTTAAAAAAAACCCAATTGGGGCCAATCACATGACGCAAGAAAAAAAATCTTCAACATGCAGAATGTGGGGCAGTTTTCGGAGGCATCTCAGTTGTGTGAGTTACATGCCTCGAAGTTCAAAAGCAAAGTCTAAAAGTTTTGAAAGGGTGAATTCTGGGGACAACGGTAAAACGAATTGGAATGGTACAATACCACGGATGAAATGTCAAGATTCTGCTTTCCGCGTGCGCTCCTTATTTCTCCAGACTTATATACTTTTCTTTAGGTGTGGAAGATATAAAAAATCTGATTAACCCATTTTAGGAATAGCATATTGTCCACTAAAACATTTGTGTTTCTCATAAACCCAATTCGGAAATAGTCTTTTAGCAAGAGATTGAAGAAAACAAGATCCACTTGCAATTTCTATGGTAGAATAAAGTGAAATGAGCAGCCTTACTCTAGCTTAAGGAAATAAAGCCGAAAAACAGAACTAGTATGAGTTTGAACGTGCATAAAGAAGTAAAATTAGCAATAGTTATGTTTAGATGTATAGAATTTCAGGAGTTTATGAAGTTCCAACATATTTTATTTTTCTTATGAACCAGAAAGTACTATGACTTCTTAATGATGTGACATTCATCTAATACAAATTAAGAACTTGCATGTTATAGAAGGAAACTTACCTAGCGAGTTGCAGTTATCACTGAATATGAATATGGAGACTACGGACCGGACAGGGCAGGAAAAAAATCTGAGACTGTTTCAGTGTTCAACATGCTTTCATAGGTGGAGACAGAGAAACGGTTGATTGTCTCCCTGTCGAAGTATTGGTCTAATTTTTTTCTACTATTTTCAGATTCTTTCTTAGGTGGCTAAAATCTAGCATGGAATCATATATGTAGTGAATGCAAATTTTGACTTGATATCCTGATGAAAGTTAGGGAAGGACAATGTTTCTTTCTAAGTTCTAGCTTTTATCCTTTGGAGTCAGTAGAATATTAGAATCGCGTGTATTCTGCCTCATCCAAGGAAAGCACATTCGGAACCAGAAAGATGAGACTGAGTTCCTTGGATATTTCTCTCCTTTCTGGAAACACATAGTAGTGGATAATCCCTTATTCAAGGGCACAATTAAGTTGACTCTGTTACCAATTTATTAAAAATTCTTTAGGCCGCTTAAATGTTGATGTTGATGTTGGTTTCTATTTCTTTTTTACTTTCATCGTTTGAAAAGCCACGAGGATTCAAACGCATCATCCATTCTGTATGAGCATATGGAGGTTAACAAACGTTCCATATTCTAACATTTTTTATTTTTTATTTTGATAGTTTATTTCATTGATACTAGTGACATTACTAGCCTGTAAACCTCAATGTGTTTAGTTTGATTATGGTGGACAGAATTGTTTGCAATGTTTATGGCAGATTCTAGTCGCAATATGAAGTCTGATTGCTTTTTGCCAATTGTAAACCTGCACTGATTGTCGCTTGAGAGGAACTCCAGATGTATCCGAGGGGGTAGGCCGCCTTGGGGACTATAAAGGTCAGTTTATATATTGCTTTTTATGTTAATATTTTCAAATTTTAAATGGTCTAACATTTCCTGCTTTCTCTTAACTACCATGGTAACTGCTTCAAATAACTTCTTTGATGGGAAGAAGTTTATAAAAGGGAAGTAGTTGTATTGGTCCCTATGCCTTGAGTTCTCTATCGCGTAATTACACCATCTCGGGGAGTTCTTGGAGGCTTAGAAGCACCAAACACAATCTGAAATTCTGCAGTTTAAACATCAATGGCTGGACGTTAGTTCTTGTTCTTCATTTTTCTGCTATTGATTTATATGTTGATATTACTTACACACATCAATGGATCATAATTATGGATCATAATTAAAGTCTTGACATTTTATAGTTTGTATGGCTTAGGCACTAATCTGAATCGAAAGCTCTCCTAATTGGTTTGAGATATTCTAATATATGTAATTATTAGAACATCGATTGAACTTGAATCTGTGGATGCTTATTTATTAGCGTCGTGTTCATTATGTCACATTTATAGGGAGGATATGTTTTGAAAACTTTTATGGCATATTTGGTACACAATATTGAATAGTATTTCAGATGACAACCTTTTAATCGTATTAATAATAGTTACAGTGATGTCAAGGGCAACATCAAGGTATTCTCAAACTAAGATTTAGCATGCCCTTGTGTTCATGTGTTAATCTTCATTGCTCTTTTGGTGTTTTAACAAGTAACTACCTTCTGCACTTTTGAATTGAAATGGATGCTTCCTCCTATGCAGAGGTCAAATGTAATAATTCTGTGTTGCAGAATTTTAACATTAGGAATGAATGAAACAAGTGGAATTTAATGTAATTATTCTATATTGTGGAATATCTTTATGTATTTATTTATTGATAGCATAGGGTGCCAGGGATGATTGTCGAACGAAGCTTCAAGTACTATAAATAACTTGTTTAGTCGTGTTTAAAAGGATTGGAATTAATCGACTTGAAGTGGAGCTCAGCTCGTTGATTATCGTTAAATGGCTAAAGAGGAATTTAGAGGATTACTGAGAAGAAATATAATATCTATTGTCTATAATCTCATGTAGAGTTCAGAACATACATCCCAAGGGTAATACAGTAGCTGATATCCTGTCGAAACTGGGAGTATCTAGTGTTTCACAGATCTGGATGGATTCTATCGCAATCCCATCATCAGTTAGATGAACTTTGCTAATGGATAAACTAAGTATTCCTAATTTAAGAGGTTCTTCTCCCCACAGTCCGTCACGATTATTTGTTTAAGCTTAAAAAATCACTAAAGCCACCTTTGCTTATTTTTCCCCAAAAAAAAAAAAAAAAATGTTTTTATTTTTAAAAAATATAAATAAAGTAGGAGCTACAATTATTGCGCTAGATCACACCTTTATTTTTTTTAGTCGCAAAAGGTAGTGAATTTCAGTATTTATAAACACATCAAAACATGTATTAAGTTGATTGGTTTCTTGTATATATAAGAATTTCCGATGTTTTAAAAATCGTACCAAGCATTAATCCAGAAAAGCGAAAGGGTCATGGGTCAAAGGGCCAAACCAGGGTCGAACTGAAGTTGAACGTTAAATTGTAAAGATGAATAAATATATTTTCGAACGGTAAACAAGATATAGTATAATAATGCTAATTGAAATATTTGGAAAGTTTTTAATTTTTATCAATTGGTAAAAGACAGGAAAATAATTAACTAACTTAATAAAATATAAATAACTATTTATAAAATAGTGCAATGCGCTACTATCTAACCAAATAGATTGCTTTTTCTCATCCCACCTCGAATACTTATGAAAAATCACTGGAGATACAATCTATAAATTAATGGGCCAATAATTAGTTAAGCAACTTTTTGGGTCTTTTAATTAAATTGGCTAAAAGTTGAAAATTTTGTAATTATTAAACCACCAACTAGAGGAACCATTCAGTTAGTGGAAAAATCACCAATTGATCTAGCACAAGAAGCATAAATCTCCTTTTTGGTGATGTTTTCATATATAATTTTCTTTTTCTTTGTTGTGTTTAAAGATGGAGAAAATTTAGGTACACTACATACTATAATATATAGCAATGTTTTTAAAAAACTCGTCTAGATTTGAAACTCGGGCAAAAACACCTCACTTTGTGCCTAGACATTTTTTTTTTTTTCAATTCCTAAAAGGTAGAATTTTTTCCATTTATTTCGTTTTCTCTGGCTGCGATTTATTATTTTTTTCTTTTTTTAAAGTATTTTATTTGATTTTAGTTTATTAATTTTTTTTTATTTTTTGAAAAAAAAATCATTTGACTTTATTTGTACAAAAGTTAAAAATCACTTTATTCGATAAAAAGTTAAATAAGATTAAACTACAGTGATATCTACATATGTAATTACGATTTCAAGACTCGTCATTTTGTTGAAAACTTCGAAAGCATGTATGAAGTTCGTATAAATCTATTAAGTAGGAATTGTCAGTTGAAAATTGAAATTATGAAAAATAATCTAGTTTTTGCATTTTGAAAATTTGAAAATTGTATAATTGACTAATTATAAGAATTGTTAAGTAAATATAATATTTTATAATTTTAGATGTTTGATACGTATAATTTTAGTTATTAAATAATTTTTAATATGATTTTAAATTTAAATAATATTAAGAATAAGAACTTTTTTTACGCCTAGACGTCGCTTAGGTTTGCTTAATCTCGTAAAGTTTGAAGTTTCACTTTTATGTCTAATCACGCTTTATGCTTTTAGAATATTGATATTAGAGATGTGCTACTGCCTACCCATACAAAAAATTACTCACGGGGCTTAACAGGGGGGACAACTTGGGGAATTACTCTTGAGGGCCTGTTTGATTCACTCAAGTTTTTCATGAAAAATGGAAAATAAATTTCAACTTCCATTTTTGTCTTGTTTGATACACTATTTTTCAGGCAATTGATTTTCTTAGTTTTATCTCTCACGCGTGCTTTTTCTTAGTTTTGTGGTGGAAATTGATTTCCAAGTTACCTTTTTTTTTTTTTTACAATAGAAACAAATTCTATTCACAATTGGACAATTTTCATGAAAAATAAAGTCAAACAAACATCAAAAGATCCAAAATTTCAACATTTTTCAGATGAAAAACTATACTAATCAAATACAATTAATTGACAATTTTCAAGAAAACAATTCTAGGCAATTCGATTATCTAGAATTCATTTTCTTTCCACTCAAAATCCACTCTTTCAATCAAACAGACCATAATATTTAAGAGGTTCAATGGATCTCTATTTTAACTTTTTTAAAAATATGGATAGACAACCCTCTATATTTTTATTCTATATTGGTCGCATGTAATAGGTTATAAATTTCAATGCTTTTCTTTTTTGGATTACTCAAACCACATTTTAATATATTGGCCATTGATATCTAAAAACATTCGTATTATTTTAAAATTAGAAAAAAAAATTTATTGAGAAAGTAAAATAAAGAATTTGTTGTAACTCTTTAAATTTAAATATGCTTTTATTATGTACAATATGTTATTTAAAAATAACTAAAGAGGCTCTAATGGTAGTGATTGGACTACATACTCACCTTCAAAGCCTGCCATATAGTTTTTGTTTTTATTTTTATTTATTTTTTAATGGAAGGAGGGCGGTACCTCCTAAATTTTATTAATATATTATCACTTGTGGCGTAAAAATACTGTGATTACAACTGAAATAAAGTAAAACAATAAATGAGGAAGTACTACTTCTATTACATCAAAAGTAAAGTAAAGCAGAAAAATGAAGTTTTACTTCCTTTACAATAAAATGAGAGTAAAGTAATAAAAAAAAGGAAGTACTACTTCCCTTACAATGAGTGCAAATGTGAGCAAAAGTAAGAGAAAATGCATAAACAAAGAATTAAGCTCTAATGCTGGGCAGACCGTGTCTGTGAATCTGCCATATAGTTGCATGCATGTGATGCATATATTTTTGTAAAAATGACAATTTTACTCTAATTTTTAATTAAAAACTTAGAAACAATAGTAATCATATTCTTCACCAACACATGTGGCTCCACGCGCAAGGCATCCTAGGCCGTCTCAAGCAAGAATAAAATGTTGGGATCCATATTCAACAACAACAAAAATTTGTTAAGTGACCCAAGTTAAGTACAGACATGACAAGGCGATAAGGTCATAATAAACTATTTAATAGTTATAAAGTCATTAATAAGATTATTGTTTAAATTATTTTAACAAGAAAATTAATAATTATTCTTTTACTTAATTAGTTTATTTAAGCATAAAAAAATTTGAACCAAAAAAATAAAAATAAAAATAAAAAATTGGACGCCTTTTGTGCATTAGGTGATCTAAAGTAAAGTTGACACCTTTTTCACGTCTTTTTCGCATGCTAGACGTTTTCGTAATCTCAATTGCCTAGGCTCCACCTTTTCACTTTCAGAACACTGGTTTTAGTAGAGATCCAAATATATTGTCTAAGAGCATTTTCAATGTATTTAATGGATTGTCATATGGGTGTGGTATGTAAGTTAAAAGACTTTGGATTTAAGTGACATTGGTTTCTAATGAAGATATGCTCATGTCCAAAATTGGTTTCCAATAAGTTGTATCTACAATCCAATAATGTTGTTTGGTGTCTTTTATTTTCTTAAAATAAAAACAAGATCACATCTTAATCTACATAGGAAATCATGAAAAATATAAATTTCATTGAGTTAGCATGTATAAAAGTGCCTCTAAATTTAAGTGAGACTTTAGACAACGTCAGCTTCTCCTTCGCTACATCAGCTTGACAAGGTTTATCATATTATAGAATAGTTTTTTTTAAAACATTGTCTATTTTACTTATGTGACATTCACTGAATCATTGGAGATGCTCTAATTTATCAAAAGCATGTGGTCTCTTGTGAATTTTAGCTAACTCGATATATATTGTCATGAACTTGTTGTCTTCTTAACTGTCTTCCCAATATATATTTAACAACTTGGCACATTGCAAATGGGAGTAAGTCAGTACATTTTTTTCGATAAATTATATATTATCTATTGTCGTTTTTTCATTTGTTAAATAGTAGGGAGTAAAAGTATATTAAATATATTGAAGAGACAACAAAAGGAGCAACAAGTTCGAAACAATATATGTAATCTTATTTTTGCTACCTCCCACAATTTATCATTCATGGGGTGTGATCTTCACTTGGTGGAACCAAAGACAGGCGTTTGGATTGAAAAGGCAATTGAGAGTGGAATTTAAAAAGGCAAGAGACAAATGGAGTTTAAAATGAAGAGGTCAAAATTTAAGTCTCCCAAGTTTATGCAAACACCACATAAAAAAGTTATGAAGCAAACAAGGAACAAAATGAAAAGTTTTATAGTATTAATGGTAGTAGGATATTTCATATCAATTCACCAAATTAATCCCCTTTTCCCTCCACAATTGGCACCTACTTTTCCTTACACGATATGACATAATTTTCACAATGCGATCATGTTATCAACCCACCACATATTCTCCTTTCGAAGAGGAAAAGAAAAAGAAAAAGGGATTTCCACTGTAAGACATAAAGTCATGAACTAATTTCAATCAAGACAATGATGCAATTTTGCTTTATAATTAACTAAGAGTGAGAAAAAGAATTCACTTTATATGGCACATAAATTCACCTATCCTTTTATCATCAACAACTTCCAATGTAAAAAGGCTTCCAACCAAAAATGAAAACTAGGGTGGTAGGTGGTGGGTGTTCGTTGGCTAGGAAAAAGTGGTTGAATATGACATATTATTTTATCCTATAAATAAATATTTAAATAAAATTTTAAGAAGAGAAAAATAATAATTTTCGTGATGGGTCGGTTGGGATCTATTTTTTAATTTTTGCTGTCAAATTTGTTGTCTACCTAATTAATTATTGACGTGCTATTTTTAAATTAACATGCTATCTCAAATTTACTCTCATTAACTTCACCGCTAATCCACCAAATTTGTGATATGTTAATTTAAAATGATGTGTCGATAATTAATTAGATGGACAAAAGTTGAAAAGTTTTGTTACAAAAACAAGGCCAATGACGGATTTAAAAACAGGTGGGACACCTGTCATTCATTGATTCGACAGTTTAAAAAAAAAAACAAAAAAACTACCCAAACAGGTGCGACACATGCACCTGTTTTTCCCCACCATGTTTGAATAAGTTTTCCAAAGTTGAATAGCAGATCTCAACTCACGACTACCACATGGCAAGACTTTTTCTTACAATGACATGCTTGTCCAAGAAAAAATTAAGAAAATCCCGGCTTAATTAATGCTACTAAATTCGAGGGCATGCATGCATGTGAATATGGATTTAAAAGTCAGGAATTGCAGATGGGAGATCAAGAAAATTTCCAAAATGAAGTCATCTGTATTCTCCATTATTTCTTACAAGCTACATGGACAAGCCAATTATTCAAGATGTGGGAACATGTCTTGGAATTGAAACCATTTAATATGTATAGATAAGATCACCAATTCAAATCTACTGTTTGTTTTGTGTCACGCGGTTCAGTTTTTTCCCTTCCCTTTCCATTCTTGATTTTCTAGTAGAGGGAAAGTCATGCTCCTTTTATTGGAGTGTATATCTTTACTTGTCGTTAAGAGAGAGAGTTTCTGAGGTATTATCATGTAGTTTTAGCATTGGTTTCTTTTCTGCGCAGTAAGATTATTAAAGTTCGTCTAATTTTTCGAGATTATCTTCTGAAGAGACATTTGTTCTTGGACAAATAACAAAACTTTGATAGACCAGAAATGCTATGTAAGCGAAGCACCACCATCGACACTAAAATGTTACTATTTTTATCGAGGTTCTACTTCAAACTCCAATGACAAGTTTGTGTTTGTTGCGAAATTAAATTTCGTCGACTTGAGACAAATTTCAGTACTACCCTGATTTGAGAAACAAATGAGGCCTATATATATATATACATAGGGCATGTCTGGTTGGGATTGTTTTCACAAAAATATCAATTTTCAGTCCGTTATTTTCAAAGAATGGGACCAACCGTGAGAGAACAAGTCAAAAACTGCGGCTACATTTTGAAACTAACGGTAGGAATTATGCTTTCCAGCAGAAACAGACACAACCATAGTTCTTATTGAGTTCTTTTTTGAAAAAAAAAAACTCACTTTTTAATCATAGATTTTTTCAATAAAATAATTTCACACGTAAATTAAAAAAAAAAAACTTCTACTATTTTACAACACATTTTTTAAAAAATCATTATTACAAAGTTTATTTCCCAGAAAATGGGCTCAAACAGAAATATAGTACAAATATGAAGTAAGGTTAATCAAAAAATAATAAAATAAAACAAAGTGAAGTTTTGACACGATTTTGATACAAGTGTAACTACTCCTCAAATTAGGGATATGCATACATATAAGAACTTACTGAGTGCCTCCAAAATTTAGATTATTTCAAAATAATTGAGTGGAAATGTCATTTCCAAATCTTCCACTAAGAAATTCAAATAAACAGAATATTGATCAATTGACATTAAATTATTCATCCATTAACAAAATTACAAGTAAGAAACATGTTACATGTACATTTATTATTAGTGTTCTAAAAAGCGTAGATTGGCAACGTGGAGGCCAAGCTTCAAACTAGGCGAGCCTAGGCGAAGCTTAGGCGTAAAAAAACGTTTATTTTATTTTTAATTTTTAATCATTGTAAAAAAAATTCAATAATTTAATAATAGATACCAAACATCTAAAATTATAAAATACTGTATTTACTTAATAATTCCTACATAAAGAAAAGTTTTAAAATCATAATTACATAACGTAGATAACTTGTAGCATAAATTTTATCTAATCTAACTTCTTATCGAACTCCAATTCATTTTAAAGTATTATATTTTTTCGTTATTCCGTTTCTCAGTTCTCTGAAGTTTTATACAAATAACGTTATCAGAGTAGATGATTTTATATAGAACTATTAACTATACACTTTTTTTTAGTTGGCGTAAAAAAAAGTTTATTTTATTTTAATTTTAATTTTTAATCATTGTAAAAAAAATTCAATAATTTAATAATACATACCAAACATCTAAAATTATAAAATAATGTATTTACTTAATAATTTCTACATAAAGAAAAATTTTAAAATCATAATTACATAACGTAGATAACTTGTAGCATAAATTTTATCTAATCTAACTTCTTATCGAACTCCAATTCATTTTAAAGTATTATATTTTTTCGTTATTCCGTTTCTCAGTTCTCTGAAGTTTTATACAAATAACGTTATCAGAGTAGATGATTTTATATAGAACTATTAACTGTACACTTTTTTTTAGTTGGCGTAAAAAAAAGTTTATTTTATTTTAATTTTAATTTTTAATCATTGTAAAAAAAATTCAATAATTTAATAATACATACCAAACATCTAAAATTATAAAATACTGTATTTACTTAATAATTCCTACATAAAGAAAAGTTTTAAAATCATAATTACATAACGTAGATAACTTGTAGCATAAATTTTATCTAGGGTAATTGGCGCAAAACGTCCCTACCTATGACGGTTGTTGTGGAAAACGTCCCTACGTTCGATTTTTTGGTGCAGAACGTCCCTACCTTTGCATTTTCTTGCGCAAAACGTCCTTTTGACCAATTTTTAATATAAAATGACCATTATACCCTCTTATATAAATAAAACAAAAAAGAAAAGAAAAGAAAAATAAAGAATAAATTGCAATCTAGTCTAAAATATTTTTAAAAGTGCAAATCAATCCAAATAAATTATAAAAATAATCAAAAATAAAAATAAAAACTTTTCCGTCGAGGTGGGAAAGGAAACGGGGAAAGAAAGGGCGAGACAAGAAATGGGGATAGGAGAGAAAATTTTTTATTTTTATTTTTGATTATTTTTAATAATTTAATAATTTATTTGGATTGATTTGCACTTTTAAAAATGTTTTGGACTAGATTGCAATTTATTCTTTATTTTTCTTTTCTTTTCTTTTTTGTTTTATTTATATAAGAGGGTATAATGGTCATTTTATGTTAAAAATTGGTCAAAAGGACGTTTTGCGCAAGAAAATGCAAAGGTATGGACGTTCTGCACCAAAAAATCGAACGTATGGACGTTTTCCACAACAACTATCATAGGTAGGGACGTTTTGCGCCAATTACCCTTTTATCTAATCTAACTTGTTATCGAACTTCAATTCATTTTAAAGTATTATTTTTTTTTCGTTATTCCGTTTCTCAGTTCTTGAAGTTTTATACAAATAACGTTATCAGAGTAGATGATTTTATATAGAACTATACACTTTTTTTTTAGTTTATTAACACGTATGTGAATGAGTGGTGAATGAAAGGGTGGCCCATTGACACGTGCGAATGATGAGAATTTCGTTGAGCTAATGATGGATTCCCACCGTTTTCTTCCACTGTGTGGGCTCCCACGAACGAACACAACTCATCATGCCATCCAACTTCCACACACTTTTTGTTTGACCGACAATCAGCCTGTCAACTCAACATTTTTGCTAGGTTTCACTCATTTTAAATGCCACGTGTGACCAGGTTAATTAACATTAATGACGTCGAAAATTGCATATAATGTCCTTATCCTTTGTCTAATGTAAAAATTAACTTTGTCTTAAGAGTAAGATTTAATGAATAAATGGTCTTTAAAGAATTAAAAATAATTATTAATAGTCTTAGAAAAGTGTCATACTACGTGTACGCATACTCGAGTTCGTAAGATTTAAGACTTTTATCTTATTGTTGTATCGCGCCAATATCTTTTAGAATCTCGATATTTGCTACTTTCAGGGTCCTTAATGATCACGAAATTCGTAATTATATTAGTTAAACTTTTTATAATGATATCAATTATGGATTAAAATGTTATGTACTTGATACTTTAATCTAATGCTATCATTCTGGTCTCTAAAATGGAAAAATTGAACCAATTAATCACTGAGATTTGATGATTATGATAGAGGAATATTTCAATACCATTGATTTGAGACCAATTAAGGAGACAATTATTCAATCTAGAATAAACGGTTTGATTATTTAAGGAACACAGCTTTTTTTGCTTATCACTTGATTTACTTCTAATCATCATAACCACTCATGATTATCTTTTTTTAATTTTTTTATTTTAATATTCTATTAGCTGTGTCTGATCGTAATATACTAATTTCTCTTCAATAATTTTCCCATCTACAACCCACATCGTGCTGGCACGTCGATTTTGATATAAAACTATGAAATATTTTCACCGTTTGAAAAATCGAGTTTTTAGTGGCTTCAAAAATAGAGACAAGCTACTAAAAATAATCCCAGTTTGTGTATTTCATGTAGTAGATGAAGTTTACAAAACTTGAAATTAGTATTAATGTTTTATTTTCGGATGTCTAAAATACGATATTTAAAGGCAAAAATAACGTGAAATGCACAGAAAACAAACGAAAATGCAATCAAACACTTTTAAAACTTAAAGATCTAAAAAGTAAAGTGCGGAAAAATAAAGTTGAACACAAAAAACTTTTTCGATCGAAGTCCCAAAGGCTCGGTGATCACTTCCAGCACCTAATTCCTGACTGAACATCCACAAAACGTGGATGTACAAACTACAATCCACGATACAACAATGTACAAACTACAAAGATAAAGCCACTGAAACTTATCTGAACAACTCTTCAAACTAATGTTCACTAAGATAACCACAAAACTAATATGTACTCTTTCTAGGACTCACAAAATCAAGGACAACATGTTCTTGTAATATTACACCAAGTAATTTCTCTGGCTCTTCACTCTCTCTCGAAGGAGGATTTCGAGAGAGAGAGTGAAGAGCCAGATAAATTTATCTTGTTTCTCCCAAAATCAACCAACGTGCATTAGACGAAACATTTAAGTTAATGGAAGGATTTAGAAACAAACCCAACCGCCACCACGAAGCCATGTATCATGATCCAGCATCAACAGAAAACGCGCTTTACAAATGCGACTTTAACTCGACTTTGAATGCAAACACATTACACTTGATCATCGCACCACAATGTTTTATAAATTTTAGATTTTTTTAATAAATAAAACTTTTAGAATGACGAAGTCACATAGCATATAGATATTCAGTGTTCGTTAAATCTTTTATTAACATGTAGAAATGTCTTTTTGTTTTTGTTTTTGTTTTTGTTTCTCGACATGGATTATTGTTGAATTGTCTCATAAAATCTTGATATGTTAGAAGAGCAAGAAATAAATTTGGCTTCGATACAATCAAGTGTCACATTCATACACAAATTCTACGAATAGGTAGAAATAAATTAGGCAGAAGTAATTTAGAACAATACATTTGTTTGCTATGATATTTATTGAACTTTCTCGTTCGAAAACTTAATGTTAAAGATGAGACAGTTCAACAACTACACAAGTTTTCACTAATATAGTTTTTATCAAGAAGATAAAATTGCTGTGAGTATTAAATTTATTAGTATAATTACAAAAGTTCTTACTAAAAATTTATTTGAAATTTTAATAAATTATTCATTTATTTTCATCCCATAAATAAATTAAATATCAATTTAACAAAATTAGTATACGACTATGATTTAAGTGCATATCATATTATTTATTTTATTATATAATTTGACTAATGTACATGTGAAATGTATACGACATTTCATACTTCAAATGATAAATAAGAATAAAAATTAAAAATAAAGATATAGTATAAAACCTTTCCGAAAGAATATTTAAAATTTTAAGATTAATATAATATTTTATTGTTATATTGATGTGTAAGATAATTTGGACATATAACAAGGATAATTTTGTTAATTGAAAATATAAATTTCAAATTCATGTATAAGCAGGTTGTAAAGCTTTTTGAAAAAGTTCCCTATTTTCAAGCTGTTTTTAGTTTTTCAAAACACCGGAAATGTATTTGGTATGATATTTTTGAATATATATTTTCAAAAATAAGGTTAAACTTATAACATAAAACTCAAAATGCATTTTTAACGTTTTTAATGTTTTTAATGAAAATTCTGAAAACACTCAAAATATCGAAGACAATAGTTCAAACTTTAATAAAAATAAAAATAAAAATAGTTCAAACTTTAATGATTTCTTAGTATACGTTCTTGATTTTTATTTTTATTTTCTATGTATTGAACTCAATTTATTATTTATTTTACTTTTGTAACCAAAAAAGCATTTTAAGATTTATCAACTTTAAAATGTATATATTACTTGATAGTACATTAAGGTAAAATGTTTATATTTTTATTGAATAATCAAATTTCATGAAATGAAATTTTAAAATTTATTCAAAATTTCAAATCAAACGTATTTCCCAATTTTCTGTTTGGAGAAATAATTTTCAAAATGACAAATCAAATACATTTAAAACAATCTTAGAGCCCGTTTGTTGCACATTAAACACCCAAGAATTCATTTTATCTATCACATCAAGTGGGGCCATGGCAGAATTTTTGTTGACTAATAAAAGGAAGAAAAGCAACAATTACTTTCGTGCCCTCATTCACGTGCATGCCTCGATGTTGAGGAAGTCTGAGAACATGAGGACAATTTGGTAATGGTAAGCTCCAATACCTATCACATTTGCACAGTTTTATCAGAATTTTCACTGTACTAACGATTATATTTATTCTACATATTTGAGAGAATGTGCAACAAACGGGCTCTTATAGTAGAACCTCAAAAAAGAATTGAAAATGAAGCACAAATTAAACGGTCATTGAGCTTCTATAAAACTACTTTAAAAAGCTATTTTTACTCAACAAACACTTGGTCTTTAATCGAAAGAGCTTTTACCCTTCAAAGAGTTCTTTGAGCTTTGTAAATGCTCTTCCAAACGCACTCTAAACTATTTCCAAGCGTTATCATAAAAAATCCTCATATACATCGACGTTTAGGTATTTAAACTATTTATTATATTTTTGATTAAGTAGTTTAAACAAAACTGGACAGCGTTAAAGCAAAAATAGTAAATAGCTATTTTTATCGTTTGTAACTATGCTTTTTGTTGATTTACTTTCATTTTATGTCACTAATTTTTCTCAACCAAAAAGGTTGAACCACGATCGTATTTTTCAATTTACTTTTACTATAAAAGTCTTGTATTGTATAGGCCCTAAGAATGTCTTGAACTAGGTAAACAATGTCATGTCCCTTATTCTAGTTACAATTTTTACTTACTAATAGTTGTATTTATTATGTTTATTTTTTTCTTTTTCCAAAAGTAAAACTGGCAAAAGACAATATTCTTTTCAAATGAGTAGGTGCAGAATCATGAAACCTATGGAATAGGCAAAGACATATACGTGAATAAAACCAATTTCAGCATGTTTTATTGGTGATTGATTGGGGTTTGGCGTGTTCCCATTCCTCGTATTCAAACATAAATATCCTTTGAGTTTTAAGATCTTGTTAACATTATTAGGTCATGTTTGGTGGGATTAAAATTAGATTTTGAGTGGATTTTAATAAAAACTGATAAAATGTATGATTGAAAAGTTGTGAATCACATAAAATATACAGTTAAAACTTATTATTAATTTTGACTTGTATTACAATATAAGCCTCCGTTTGTTTCTCATTTTCATCCATACAAATGAAAAATATGACCGCTATCCTTCACATCAAGTCATCAATTTTAAATTTCTATATCCTATGTGGGCCCAATAACGACTATATTTTTCATTCTCATTCTACAATAATGAAAATCAAACGAGGCCTAGAAGGGGCTAGATTTTGTTTTGATTGCCTAGAAAGACTTATTATAGCCATGAATTAGGACTTTAATTACTATTTTCTTCCCAAAGGGTCCCACTTAACTCTAGTTAATCAAACTCGCATTGCGTTAACAACTTACTCTTAACTGAATGTAAATGTTTTTTTTTTTTTTATCGTTTTTACTCACAAGTCTTTTACTGTTACTCAAGATTCACGATTTATTCTAGCTCAACATGTATGTATCTCACCATCAAGCTTAAAAAATATCTTCTATCCATCATTATTGTATGATATGTTTGTTAAAGTGAATGTTACGTTACTAAATAATATTATAAAATAAAATAAAAAATTCTAACATTATATTTATTTTACTTTCAAATTGGTAGGATCGGTCTTGCTATGTGTACAAAAAATGCTGTCAGAATTTTGTCAGAATATTCTTTACAGATTTCGATTCGATAATGATTAAAAAAAAACACAGACCATGCTGTCACATCAACATCTGGTGAAATTCTAATGTACAAGTACCATGATTGAGTTGGTAATACCTGAATTACAAAGCGACTAACTCTAAAATTAACAAAATACCTGAATGCCAAAGCTTGAGAGCTAAAGACCGAGGGCCTGAGCACCTAAGCTCGTTGGTCCATGATCACAGCTCAAGAACCTCTACCTTTATTAGGCTCCCTAGAGAGCTGACAAAAAAGGAACTGCATACTAAAATCATAGCAAGATGCTTGAAAAATCTCTTTTTCGACTCACTCACTCCAGCAAATTCCTTGTTTCCTACAATAATAATTATGCCCATACCCATTGGTAGCCTATAAACAAGGGGTCTTCATGCATGAAAAATTGATTCTATTTTGAATTAGATTCCTTTTCCAGCTGTAACCATATGGACTGGGTTTTTTTTTTTTTTTTTTTCATTCTCACTATACTAACTTGACATTCGAAATTGCCATAGAGTCGCTATTGAGGTCGTCAGATCTATTGTAGAGTTCATTTTGGCGATACAAATTTTTTTTTTTTTACATATAATCTATTCTCTTTTATCAATATTTGTGAAGAAAAGTAGAGAAGATTTATAAAATGTTGAAGACGTGCATATATAGAATGTGACATCTAGTCAATGAAAGACACAAAGATAAAGTTAATCAATCTAATTGATTCGAAGCTAAATAACGAAAAGTTCCCACTTGGAATTTCGTGCACCCTCGACATGCTTCTTATTATCATATGTTTTGTTTTGATACTCGCTCTCCACTTTTGTGTACACCGTCACAATTGCGAAGCCAATCCATTCTCCAAATTCACCTCCAAGTAATTACACTTGCCAAAGGTCCTTCGCACCAGGACTGTAAGCATCCATAACTGTTCCAGGTATAGACGACCTAGTTTTTACCAAAGTCAACAACATTTTCACAATTTAAACTAGTGTTTTTCCATCACATTTTGGAGGTGAAATCAGTCAAGAACTTAATGATTGAGCTAGTGGAATTGCAGTGTGCATTTTGACTGTTTTGTTAACAAATCGTACCTCTATTTGTTTCCCACATGTTAGTCTTGGCAGACATAGAACAACGACAATTTATCCGAATCTTGTACCGAAAAGGTGATCACCACCACCTCAACCCTTGTCTTTTCTTCATACAGCCAAATTTATTTGTCGAACCATGCCAAATGTATAACTGTGATTGACAACTTTGTTGATAGTCACGAGTTGACAAAAATTTACCCCATCCATTTTTAAAACCATTTTTCAGTCCTTGTTTGGTGCACATTTTTGCTTCAAGAATGTATTTTTTTGGTTGATGTGATGAAAAATATTTTTTTTATTGAATAATGTGTGGTTGAAAATGAGTAGAAGAATTAAAATGACAAAAATAATGTGGCTCAAACATGGACTTAAATCAACAACACGAATTTTGACAACGCATAGATCGTTATATAAATACCTTTATTCTTATTTGACAGACAATGAATGTTTAGCAAATGAAGAATTTGTTTGGTAGGACTTCTGCTTTTTATAAAAGTATACTTTTTGATGATGTCATCTTAGACTAATTTCCTCTAATACTTTTCTAACCAGACAAATTACTTTTAGAATTAGAATGTTATTCAAATATATTAAATCAAACATGGATGTCATGCAACTGTATCCGAAATCATGCAAAATTTTGTGATGCAAAAATGGGATCAAAAGCACGTTTGTGGTTTTATATTATTTGGGAAATTGAAGCAAATAAGTTGAAATGGAAAAGCATAGTATTAATTTTATAATTTTCAACAGAAAGAGACGGCATTCGATTCTTCTCATATCCGTATCTTAAAAAGTAAAAGAGTTTGCATTTTCAAGTATTGGGATTGGAGGAATCTTTTTTACATTCTCTCCCTCTCTTCGCTTTACATTGATAAAGTTGAGTAAAGAGGCCACCGAAAAGCATTAATCCCTTATCATGAAAGCAAGAAATTATAACCGATTAGACCACCCACCACACGCTTGTACACTCATTTTTACACCCACACGCACATACTCAATTACTTGTAGCTTTTAGAAAATAAGTCGCTTCTATTTTTTTTGGATAAATTATAATTACGAGACACTATCAGCGTGGTAAATTGTTAAAATGAACAAAATTTAGTATAAATTATATAAGTAATGTATCTAAGTTCAATTTGATGCCTCACGAGTAAGATTTCTTGAATGGTTGTCTAGACGATTGTTTTTATACCTTTGTTAGGTCAAAAAGAAGATACGGAGACTGAGAGTAAGCAACCTCATTTTGTCCTTTTATTCATGGCTCAACCCACTTGTTATGATAATAGAAGTGTCAGACAACCAATCCCATATCAAATTAGGTTTCAAATATCCGCATGCACCTTTTATCTATCCTACACCAACAATAATCTTCTCTTATGATATTGCATCCGCATTCGATTATAGAAGAGAAGTACGTGATCTAACACTATTTTGAATATACAAAGTTTTGAGTGTATTTGCTTTTAAAAAAGCGAGGATTATTTTAGGAAATTTAAGGAAAAAAATTTAGAAGGGATATATTTTGCGTTTTTAGCCTAGATTTGCACATCATATCACTCTCTCTAGAGAGAGAAACAACTTTTCAATTCTCTTTTCAAACATGGAAATCTCAAGTCAACCTCACCTCATCATTTGGTCTTGGCTAATATTGGACACCACCTGATCATTTCCCACTAATTCTTTATCCCTTTGCTTTCTTCTATATAACCACAACTCTAATTAGGCATCAAATGTCATCCATGGGAATTGAAGGCAGCATGAAGGTTCATCAGTTTGCACGTGGATTCTGGGAGCAACATATGCACGAGCCACCCTCTCTCACACTCGGCTGTAAGCGCTTTCGCCCGCTTGCTCCCAAGCAACTCACCACCAACACTATCACCACCAACTCGGACAGTGTTGTCCCCATCTTCGACCTCAAGAGCTTCATTAGACCCGAAAGTGGTCCGATCAAGATTGGATCCTCGGAATATCACAAGAAAGAATCGGCTCAGGTAGTTACTTGTCCATGCAAATGCTACAATCTCTGAGGTCATGTGTAGTATGCAATACTAGACACGATCCATTTGTCAAAGTTGAGTCCATTTAACCTTTCGATGATTGTAAATGTAGGTAGAGACACATCCTGGGGGGACGAGGTGGAATCCGACCCAAGAACAGATAGGGATACTTGAAATGTTGTATAGAGGAGGAATGCGAACTCCAAACGCGCAACAAATCGAGCAAATCACTGCTCAGTTAGGAAAGTATGGCAAAATAGAAGGGAAAAACGTGTTCTACTGGTTCCAGAACCACAAAGCCCGTGAGAGACAGAAGCAAAAGCGCAACAGCCTCGGTCTTAATAGCCATAGTCCAAGAACACCACCTTCTTCCACACTTAACACTTCTCTGTTACTATCTGACACTAAGGTAATTTAATTTCCTGTCCAAATTTCTATGAAAAATACTCGATAAATAATTAATAACAACGAAAATTCTTGTAGGGGGACGATGTGAAGGACGAAGACAGCCCACATAAGAGAAAATGCAGGGCATGGACATTCGAAGGCATAGAAGAGGACAAGAGATATTGTACAGAAGACGAAGATAGGACCCTGAAACTCTTCCCTTTGCACCCGGAAGGCAGATGAACGGTGTAATTCTAGAAAATGTTCGACTTTCGCGTACTTCAATTTCTTGCTTGTTTTTCTTTCTTGGATTGAAGAAAGAAAAAAGAAACAAGTGAATTTGTATCGATCTCTTTGCACTGTGCTGATTTCTGATCTGTATTCCATTTCTAACATGAAACTAAAGTCGTCTGTCATTTGGAAAATGTCGATTCCTGTTACTCTTTATTCAGTAGCATGGCACTCAAGTCCACGCACTGACAACAATCTTTTACATTAATTAAGTTTCACATTTTGTTAATGTCTTCCATTAGTTTCATGAAACTGTTCAAATTAATAAACAAACATTTTTTCAAGACTTTGATAAAGTATCGTATCAAGTGGGAGACATAATATCATGTCAATGTTTGATTTAATAAAATGTGCGTTTAAAAAGTTATAGATGTCATGAAATATGCAATTAAAATTAATAGTTAATTTTTCTAGCTGAACCAAGTAGGAACTGCATTTCTAAATGTTTTGGTTGCATGAAATAAATCAGAAAATAGATTTTTGTTCAAGAAAGAAATCTTATTGGAACCGTTCATATTTGGTTCATCCTTTGAAACCCTATCACACATGGGATCTGATGAAATATGATGATTTTAGGTAGTATTTTGTAAATATGTAATTATCTTGAATATAATAACCATTTTTTATTTTTCAATAGCCTAAAAGTGACAAAAGACAAATCTTATTGTTTCTTTAACAATTTTTTTTTTTTTTTTTTTTTTTATCTCTATTGGACCTCTCGACATTATTCGAACTCAGATGAAGTTCTGACAATCTATGAGAGAAAAAAGAACGAACGGATCTTGTAGGATTCCTAAGAAATTCTTCAATTTCATCGGGAAGCATTTGCTTCTCATGTTCCATGAATAGTCGGGACATTGAGAAATATCCAGAAAGGCATTTCTAGGAATTTTGATCCCACAAATCACTAGCTATAGCCTCTATTTGATTTAATTACAAAAGTAAATTAAAATGTAAGTCAAAATCAGCATTTAATTTAACAGAAACTTTTATGAGATTCATAACTTTTCAATCATACATTCCATAATTCCATTAACTTTTATCAAAATCTATTAAAAATCTTAATTTTATCAAATTCAAACTTAGGCAAATTATGACTTTGAAGTTTGAAGTTGTAGTATTGCCATATTGCTAAGTGAAGCAATGCAATCAAATCTTGTTTAAGGCAGCGAAAATGGGTGTATTTGTTAAAAAAATATTTCCAAGGACACAAATCCAAAACTATCCTGTTTGACAAAACTTTTGAAAGGCTAATAACTATTTATTATATTAACAAGTTACTTCTGAATAATTTTTCTTTTTTTTTTTTTTTGTAAAAAATATTGTTCTATTAGAAGATTTTCTTTTTTAAAAAACTGACTACTGTATATTTCTCTAAAAGCTCTACAAAAAATAAATATAGAAGTCATACGAGGTGGACCCATTTTTTAATGAGCAAACAACGAACTATCGGCTATTGTTAGTTAATGTCGATACTCTCACTTAAGATCGAGATTGGTATTCCCTACAGTGTTTTGATATTTTCAAGAACATTTCAATAAAGTTAATTTAAGAATTATTCTTGGTGTACAGAAAAATTTGTACATAAGGGTGTCATTTCCCACTCAAAAGCGGGTTCCAGCCCATGTGAGGGAAATGACACTCTCATGTACAAAAATTATATACACCAAGCACGATCCTTAATTTAATTAGTGAACAACAAAACCAATTTAATTAGTAAGGTACTCGATAATCTGAACATGTTACTGGATCTACAATCCAATTAGCTAGCACTAGTATGATTGGACTTGCATCTGTCCCTTTGTGATTAGGTTTCAGCCCATATTCATTTTTGTTTGACTTGCCACATTATTCTAGTACTTCCAAACAACTTTGTTTTACTTTCTAGCAAGAGTTAAGATTTGTTGTCTGGTTGTCTAATTCTTGTTGTTGCCTCATTAAAATCTTAGCTATTCATTATAATTTTAAAATATCATAATTCTAGAGGTGTCAAGTACCCATTGAAACTCAATTGTTGTCCTCTAGGCCACCCCTTTCCTCTCCCACGACTACTTCTCCCACCATGTTGCTTGGGAGGTTCACAAAACGTTGCTCGAGGGCTCTCGAACATAAAATAGGAAATAAAAAGGAAGGAAAGACGTCTAGGCAAGGCTGTCCCCTCCATCAGCCCCCTGCGTCTAGGCAAAAATAATTGAATTATGAGACGGACTAATTTTATCATAGCTATAAAACCCAGTCCGATCGACTGGTTTGATTGTGTTTTAAAATCCTCCCACAAGATTTTTTGGTCAAATGGAATTTAAACTTTGGACATTTAAAAAAAATAATGGATTCCTCATCACTTGAATATAAATTGTTTTAATATTATTTATGTGCAATCACTTATATATATATACGGTTTTGATCTCCTAAGTACCGTGCTTAGTTTATGCTAAGCACCATGCTTAGGTGGCAAAAAAACTACCCACTAATGTAGTGTGCCATATAAGCACGGTGCTTAACATAAACTAAGCACGGTGCTTAGGAGATCATTACTATATATATATATACAGTGACGGACCCAGCACCCGGCCAGCCCCGGCGGCCGCCCGTGCTGGATCCGCCGGGAAGAATATTTTCTTTTTTGACTTCTGATAAATGTTTTAGATTATATACCTGGTAATTTGTTTCTTATCCTAACATTCCTTGTAGCTCAGCTGGTTAGAGCTCCTTTTTAAATATAGGAAGTCCCGGTTTCGAGTCCCGTACCACCATTTTTATTGTGAAATTTTTTAATTCTTTAATTTGAAGTTTTGAACCAAAATCAATTGGGAAGGGAAGATTCGAAACCGAGACCACGGTTTTGGATGTTGAGGCTTTGACCACCGTGGAACACATTGGATTTGTTAATAATCTTGCAAGAATAATATATGTTTAAATTTTGTCGGGTTTAATGCAATTCTAAAAATTTAAACTTGTGATCTTCTTTTAAATTATATAAAATTTGGCCTCAATATCATTTGGTGAATATTGATAATTTTTACAACAAAATTATATATGTTCAATTTGAACAAAATAATTATTATATTTAAATTTTAGACATTGTTTGATTTCTATTTTTTTTTCAAAATACATTTTTTTCTTCAACCGCACATTTTTCAATAAAATAATATTACATTAAAATTCAAAATTTTTCCTCATTTTTAACCACATATTATCCATTAAATCACTATTCCAAAATACATTTTTTGTCAAAAAAAAAAAAAAGAAGACATCAAACAGGGCTCCTAATATTTTATTGTGGACAACGGTCGACGATCTACGGCCGCCCGTGCTGACTCAAAATCCTGGGTCCGTCACTGTGTATATATATATATATATATATATATATATATAATGAATCATTTATAGGTTTTATAAAAATATTTTTTTTAAAAGAACAACTTTGGTCCAACATTTTTTTTATTTTTTATTTTATAGACATAAATAATTAATGAAAAATAAATTAAAAATTTTAATTCTGTGGCAAATTTTTTTTATACTTTATATATTTTTTTTGTAGGCTTTTATGCAATGACTCACCAATTAAACTACTGAATTATCGGTTGAACTACTAACTCATTGACCTGTTGCATTGTTCGGGTCAGTGTTCGGATCGAGTCTAATAACTATGAATCTTATGAACCACTAATTCATTGACCCGCTGCATTGTTCGGGTCAGTATTCGAATCAAGTTTAACAACTATAAATCTTATGAACCACTAATTCATTGACCTGCTGCATTGTTCGGGTCAGTGTTCGGATCGAGTCTAACAACTATGAATCTTATTATCTGTTTGGCTCTCATTTTTCTCAATTTATTTCCAATTATACATTTTTTTATTAAAATGATTTTATATTTTTAAACGTAGGTTATTCGAAAAGAACATTATTAGCCATTTCAACCGATGTGCATTCATACACTTGTAGCTCTTAGCATCTGACCACGTGGTCACACGCGGGTGCATATTTACACGTGTCATCTCCGTCACCAATTAGGGTTTCTTAATCCTTTTCATACCACATATACTCTACAGTTTCTTTCTTCTCCGACTGCGGTGCAGTTCCTGCCCACCCGAACCTATTTTGATCTCCTCAGTTTCTATCTTTAATTTACCCTTCCCTCTCCTCGTTGTTATACCAAAATAAAAAAATTCTCCTGTTCAATTCTCTCTGTTTATTTTTTTCTGTTTTACCTCTCTAGGGTTTCAGCTATTTATAACAAAGAGGAGAGGGAAAAATATCAAAAAAGGAATAAAAATCAAATTTGCTTGTTGGGAAAGAATGGCGCAGATTCAGATGCAGCATCAGAATGTATTGGCGGCATCCGTTGGACCGAACGGAGTGCCTGCGGCCACTGCAGCACCAGGTGGAGGGACGAGCCAATTTCCCTCGACTTCTTTGTATGTAGGGGATTTGGATTTCAGTGTTACGGACTCGCAGCTGTACGATCTGTTCAACCAGGTTGGTCAGGTTGTTTCTGTTAGGGTTTGTCGGGACCTGAGCACTCGGCGCAGCCTTGGGTATGGTTATGTAAACTATAGCAGCCCGCAGGATGGTAAGTCCTTGTTTACTTTCGTTGATTCCTCGATTATTTTGTTTTTTCTACTTGTTTCTTGTCAGTTTTGGACGACTTGAATGTTGATGTAGTTGCAAACTAGTACCATAGCAGTGGTTTTGGCTGTGTAGATGCTTATTGTTAGTTTACCGTGTTATTGTGAATTAGAAATTGATGATCTTTTACACTATTGTTGGACTGCAATTTTGAGCCCTGAGTAAAAATTGATTCAAATTTTTCCATGGGTGAAATTTTTCTTCTTAGAGTTTATTTTCATAATTTTTCGTCATAACTTTAAAAAGGTGGAATTGAAATAATTGCTTGGTTCAACATGAGCCTCCAGCATATTCTCCACCTTTTTGTGTCATTTATGGTTTGTCGTGGACTCATATGGCTGGAATATTCACTTTGCCCATGTTAGTTTAGCTAAAAATTAGATTTTTAGTAGATTTTGATAAAAGTAAATGAAATATGTAGTTGAAAAGTTGTGGGTTTCATGAATTGTGGGGGTTGAAAATGAGTTTGAGGAAAAATGAGTTTTAGAAAATGGGGACAAAGAGAGGCTTAATATTAACCATTTGAGCACCTTGAGAGTGAGGAAAAAAATGACACTAGGTATATGGAGTGATAGAAAGCATGATGCATCGAATGGATGACAGATCATATTACGCATGTGGAATAATGTAACCAGGAGTGTAATGCCATTTGATATTGCGCCAAATGCTTTAAAAAAACAAGCATCTTTGGCTGAATCACATTGGGTTTTGGCTCTAGGAGTAAAATGAAACCATTTCTGTTAGCTGAAACTAACAACAATTAAAAGCTTCTCAAGGTTTAGTCTTTTATACTTACTTCCAGCTTGATTGAACAAGACCACAAGCAGTTCAATTTTGTATGTGCCATTGCATATCAACTAAACAAGGCTGGCTTAGACATATGAAGTCAATGATTATCTGAACCATTACACAGCCCCCAGCCACAGAAAAATGACAGTAAAAAAGAAACAATAAAGAAAATATTTGGCAGTCACTGTTATTACCCAATCAAAGTACTTGTTTTCTTCTTCCCTGTTGAGAGAGCTCATATGATGAAAAGAGGAGCATATTTTTTGGGTGATTTTAAATTTATGGGCTGTTTTGACTTGTGGGAGTTCAGTGCTTTAGAAATGCCTAAACCTTGAGGCTTAGCTCACTTGAGTTCTTCATCAAGAGTACAAAGTCTAGACTTGGGCACACATCTCAAGGCATAAACATTTGGGTGTCCGCGGTCTGTGCGCCTTCATGTTCACTTTCTGCTCTCTTTGTTGTTGGCCTTGACGTCTTGGCATTTTTTTTATTAGCCTAGAATACGTAAGGAGTTTTTTTTTGGGTTCTCTGAATTTTCTTTCTTCTTAAAGTTAGAGCGAGTAAAATCCTTAAAATATTGTTTAGTTGTTTCTTCTGTTGTTGGCCTTTTACTTGATATGTGGATTAGTTGTCATGTTATGTGATTATGACCTTTTAATTTACTATCCATTACAATATTGATGCATTTTATGTTTTGATTTGCAATTTAGACTTTTGATTTGGTTGAAATGTTTTACTAAAATTTTTTTTAGATGGTATATGACTTATTATGTATGTAATTTAGCATTTTGTACTTTTTAAATTGTTTTATTGGTTTAGGTGGAGTGTTACACCATACTACTAGTAACAGCCTGGCTAGGTTCGAGGCAAGTCTAACCTTTTTAAACACCAGAGAGCATTTAAGTCGATTCTTGGGATTATACTGGTTCTCTAATTTAAGTTTGCTTGTACACTTCTTTAATTGATAGCATCGACAAAGGTATAGAAGACATGTCTTTGTTTTGTCCTTGTTGCTCTAAGATGCCACTTAACCTTGTCCTTTGTATTTCCTATTGGATAAAAAGGAAAAAAGCTAAATTTTACAATATCTGATATGTCTCCTGTTTTCCCTGATTATAGCTGCTAGGGCAATGGAATTGCTGAACTTCACTTCTTTGAACAACAAGGCGATCCGAATAATGTTTTCTCATCGAGACCCCACTATTCGTAAAAGTGGAGCTGCAAACATATTTATAAAGGTATATATGTACTCATCTGCTTTGCTGCTTTGGTTTTATCTGACTTGACTGATTGGAAGCTCGTTGCTTTATGAGCATGCTATTTTCTTTCACTGTGGTTTGATATATCTCCTCTTTTTTATTACATCATTATTTTGTGCCAATCATTTCATTCCAGCGGATCTATTAGGTTGGTTACAGGAAATTCATTTAGGTGGATTTTATCTATATAATCTTCTGCGTTTCCAAGAACGTGCTAAGGGTTGTTTTAGACTCCATGTTTGGCACAGAGGATTATATACCTTGCTGCCTGCAATTGTTTTGACCATGTATTTGTACTAGAACATTTTATGTATTATCGCAATTGGTAGTTAAGGAGAATTTGCATTTGTTTGTTGTTGTTTTCACACAGTTGCAGCTATATATGTGGTCTGAATTCTTCAGGTTGGAGGTGATCTGGTCTTTATAAAAAAAAAATGATTTGCTGTTTTGCAATTGGTAGTTGTGTGCTTGTATTTTTATGTAGTGTTAAAAATTTATTGAAATTTCCTGTGCAGAATTTGGACAAGTCAATTGATAACAAAGCACTACACGATACTTTTTCAAGCTTTGGGAACATACTTTCTTGTAAAATAGCCACAGATCCTACTGGCCAATCGAAGGGCTATGGGTTTGTACAATTTGATAATGAAGATTCTGCACAAAATGCTATAGACAAGTTGAATGGCATGCTTATGAATGATAAGCAAGTGTACGTTGGGCATTTCCTCCGTAAGCAGGAGAGAGAATCAACGCAGAGTAATATCAAATTCAACAATATCTACGTGAAAAATCTTGCAGAATCAACTACAGATGATGATCTGAAGAAAATTTTTGGTGAGTATGGAGCAATTACCAGTGCTGTAGTGATGAGGGATGCTGATGGGAAGTCAAAATGCTTTGGCTTTGTCAACATGGAGAATGCTGATGATGCCGCTCAAGCTGTTGAAGCTCTAAATGGTAAGAAATTTGGTGATGAGGAGTGGTACGTCGGGAAAGCTCAGAAAAAATCTGAGAGAGAGCAAGAACTGAAAAGTCGATTTGAGAAGAACACAAAGGAAGCTGTTGACAAATATCAAGGAGTTAATTTATATGTTAAGAATTTGGATGATAGCGTAGATGATGACAAACTCAAGGAACTGTTTTCTGAGTTTGGTACCATTGCGTCATGCAAGGTATATTGATTTGTGCTTGAAGATTTTGGAATCAAGCTTATTATTTCTGTGATTACTTCTCTTTTCTCTTTCCACTCATGGGAGCAGTATTTTTTCTGCTCTTTTGATATTCTTTGTTTTCGATGTTTGCAGGTTATGCGAGATCCTAGTGGAGTAAGCAGAGGATCTGGATTTGTTGCATTCACAACTCCTGAAGAAGCTTCTCGAGCAGTAAGTTGACACCATAGGTGATACTTTTGTTTCCATGAAATCTTTATTAAGACAAATTGATTGAGATCTTATCTATTTTTATATTTTAGCTTTCTGAGATGAATGGGAAAATGGTGATCAGTAAGCCACTCTATGTAGCCTTTGCACAGAGGAAAGAAGATAGGAGGGCAAGGTTACAGGTAACAAAGTGTGAGATGCATCTCTCCTTTTGTCATTAGAGGCAATTGTGGGCTAAAGTGAAAGTTCTTTGAGGCATTTCTCCTGCCACTTCATGCTTTACAATGGTGTGCGTTTTTTGTGGTTCATGTTTGGGATTGTTTGGTGCTTTGCTTCTAAGCACTATAGACATTTCAAGTGTGTGACATTTGCTTGTACAGTTGTACAACGAAAAAGTGATTTTTATGGTCCAATTGTAGGCACAGTTTTCCCAAATGAGGCCAGTTGCAATGCCACCATCAATTGCTCCTCGTATGCCAATCTATCCTCCTGGTGCACCTGGTATTGGGCAGCAACTATTTTATGGGCAAGCTCCCCCTGCTATTATTCCTCAGGTAATTTTTGTTCTCTGCATTTAACATTTTTTGTTTAATTTTTTCCACTGGTCACCAGTATTTTTACTACTTCCGTTCCTCTTCTGGCCTCCCTCTCTCCCTGCTCTGTGTAGAACAAATGTTAAATAGAATTGTTTGCTAGACACCTTCTCTGTTGGCAAGTTACATGGTGTTGTATTGACTATTGTTGACTAAAAAATCTCAAGGCTTGTTCTTAATCTGAGGTGCTATGATTTTGGGGTTTGATACTATGTATATGGGAATTAATGGTGCTGAGGTGTCTGTAGTGAAGTAATTTATCGAGTTATTGAACAGCGATTGAAATATCTGTTCTTTAGTGTAGTAGATTATTAGATCAATCATGGTATACTTCAGTGGAGTGAGAAATGAAAGGAACTGACCTTGTCAATACTTAATAGGAGGCCCACGTGGAATGATGTGGATTATATTCATTTTTCTCTTCAATTTTTAATGTTACCTATTTCAATTTCATCTTGAAATTGTCAGGCTGGATTTGGTTACCAGCAGCAGCTTGTACCTGGAATGCGTCCTGGTGGAGCTCCTATGCCAAATTTCTTTGTGCCACCTGTCCATCAGGGCCAACGCCCTGGTAGAAGAGGAGCAGGTCCTTTGCAACAGACTCAGCAGCCTCTGCCATTGATGCCACAGCAGGTTAGTTGATACATAAATTCAGCATATGTTCTTAAAATTTTGTGTGTTTGTACTATAAAATTACGCTGCTTAATGTTTCACCTTCAGATGCTGCCAAGGGGGGGACGGATGTATCGATATCCTCCCAGTCGAAATGTGCAGGAAGCGCCAATGCCTGGTGTTGCTGGGGGCATGCTTTCTGCTCCTTATGACATGGGTGGTATGCTTCCACGAGAAGCCTCTGCACCACAGCCTATGCCAATTACAGCTCTGGCTTCTGCTCTGGCAAATGCAACGCCTGAACAACAGAGGACGGTAAGCATTCTGCTACATGAATTTACATTTGTAGCTGGCATGGCATTATTGATAATAATGTTCCTAATATTTCTTTTATTCGAATGCAGATGTTGGGTGAGAATTTGTATCCTCTTGTTGACCAACTGGAGCATGAACATGCTGCAAAAGTTACAGGCATGCTTCTGGAGATGGACCAGACAGAGGTGCTACACTTGCTTGAATCACCAGATGCTTTGAAAGCAAAGGTTGCTGAAGCTATGGAGGTCCTGGGGAATGTTCAACAGGCTAATAGCCCAGTGGATCAACTTGCTTCATTGTCCCTCAATGACAACCTTGCTTCTTGAGGTATTTTGGCGTTTATAAAGCAGATGTGGTCCTTCCAATTTGAATCGACTTCTTGTTAGCAAGGTAGTAGAATGTTGGGATGAATTTTCTGGAACATATTTTATTTTAGAGTTGAATTTGACAGATTGTAGTTTGGTTTCAGAATGATTTTTTGGATTCTTTTGTTGGTTTGTATTATGGCGCAGCTTGGTATTTGTGGATTTGGTTCTCCGTATCTCTTTCGTTTAGGTGCACTTTTTAACAGTTGATCTGATGGATATGGAGTTCAGTATCTAATAATGAGTTGACACTCTTTTGCATCATTTTAGTTCCATGGTAAATGAAGATTACTTGAATGTCGTGCTTTACGTGGTTCAATGTATCAATGCAATTGCATTAGTTTTCCTCCTGTGGAGGCATGTAGAGCTCGGTTGCTGCTGGTGATGAAATATTTCTGGTTTTGAGTACTTGTTTCTGGAATCTAAGCTTGAAGAAAAGTGTATTGGTTTGTTCGAAGCTGTGATTGGAAACCACCACCCAACCTTCTAAAATAATGGAATATAAAGTTAATATGTTTATCAGGATGAGAACTTGTCCAAAGTTATTTTTCGAGATTAATATTCTTCTAAAATATTGATTTATATAAAGTTTTAATCTAAGTAAGTTGAGTTGTGATTTTTAGGGACACCAATACTATTTCTTCATATTATCTATGGTAAGTTGTACTTCTTTAATAAAAACCATATCATAACATTATTCGATAGATAAATCGAAATATGTCATGAATTTGTTGACCTGACCAAGAAAAAGAATAATTTTTTTTTCTGTTTGAGCATAAAAGAAGAATTACTTTGCTTAACTTAGTTGGCTAGAATTTAATGTTATAAACAAAAGAATAATGAAAGAGAAATATTAGGGTTACTATTTTATTCAATGTTCTAAAAGGTGTAAAGCGTAAAACAAAGCGTTGGAAAAGCACACGACGTGGAGACAAAGCTTCGAAATAGCCCTTTTTTAATATTATTTTTAAATCTTAATTAATCTAAAAATTGTTTAATAATTAAAATATCATTTACCAAACATTTAAAATTATGAAACACTATATTGAGAAAAAAAAGAAGAAGCTCTCCTATGCCCAATGTTTTGCCAATGCTTCCCGTCTAAGCGGTGTAGACCTGCTTTTTAGAATATTGATTTTATTGTTAATTTCATATTTTTCTCTTAATATACAAATTTAATCTCAAAAGTATTTTTTAAGTTATTTAGCCTCTGTTTGGTCCACATTAAAATTTTCATTTTCATTTTTTTACTCATTTTCAATCACACATTCTTCAATAAATTTCCATCACATTAATAATTTTTCCTCATTTTTCAACAACACATTTTTCTTCAATCTACTATTTCAGAATACATTCTTTCAAAATAATGTGGCTCAAACATTAATCACTAAAATGAATTGAAGTTCATTGGTCACCTCACTTTGCTTAGATAGAGCCTAGGGCAAGTGCTTCTCTAAAAAAGTGACCGATGGTGTAATGTTAGTTATATTTAGTGACTAAATGAGTAACAAAACACCTGTTAAGGGTTAACTTGTAATGTTTCACAAACTTTAGTGACTATTTATGAAACTAACTATATGTTATGGTATGGAGTATGGACAACGGAAAGGGTTTAAGGGTTTCCGTTCAGCGTCAGCAGCAAAATAATTTCTCGTTTTCTCTTCCCGATTCCGATCTCTCTCTTTTGGTAAGCTAATCTCCTTTCGCCGTCTACTCACTCACAAAGAAATGTATTCGTTTATGTATAATCGAAGTTATTGCTTAATCGTGAAGATGTAGACCTCAGATTTTCAGCTCAAAATTTGTCTTTTACTTTTTTTTTATTCAGAACCTCAACCAATAAGGGGGCATGTGATTTCAATTTGACTTTGGCCGGAGTATTTTCTCTCAGGGTCTTGATACCTATTATTATATTGGCGGCATTTGCAATGGCGTTGTCAGTTTCAAGAAGATTTTTTCGTGCCTTTGGTTCTTGTGATTATTCCTCCTCGCTTAGATCGTTTTATATTTCTAATGGTACGGCAATTTTTTTTATCTTTCCTTTCCTGAAGAAAAAAATCCTTATTTATTGCTTGATTTCAATTTTTAATTTTTTGACCGAGCTTGATTTTTATTATAAGGACTTGTAGCTACCTTTTTAATTTTGTACTTTATAATTAAGTTTTGGTGTTTTAGCAAAGTATAGTTTTATCTTGATTTGTAATTGTAATTATTTTTTCTGCAATTTGAAGTAGCCTTGAATGGTCACGTTTCTGCGGATACTTTGTCTTCACGGCAATCTTCTGTTCCTGGAAAGGTAAATTTTAATTAAAAAAATACAGTACACGCATTGAATATGTTTCTTGATTGAAATGCCTTGTGTTCAAAATACAACTAATGTTTATTGTAATATTCTTTGTTTTTTTGTCATTAGGGTCAAATTTCTGAATAATTCATTAACATTTTATGTGCACAGTCATCTTTTGATACATGGAAAAAATATTTTACTACCATTTTGACCCCGGATTCAAGTGAAAGTGCATTTCCCTCAGATTTGTTGTCCAGAAAGCGTGTTTTGACTCCTCCTGATCGGAAAATAGGTATGAAGACATGATTTTTTGATCTGCTGTTAAATGTTAGTTATATTCGTGACGGTAAATTTTCTGTCCTTATACATCGTGCAGATATGTATTACTTTGTCCATTGCATTTTGTATTATGGTGTTCTTGATGACACCTTAGTTGATGAAACGCCTTGATATTAGGAAAAAAAACCTTTTAGTTTCTAAAAAATGAGTTCTTGGTTTTTCCTCTTGTACCAAAGTGTAATAAAATATTTGTAGATGGAACAAGGCAAAAGAAGAATACCAACTCTTTTCCAGCAGAGGTGTTTTTATATAATAATAGATTTCCAGGCAAGCTTAATGATTTCTATCAGCACACATTTCTTGGCCTTTAGTATATACCACCAACATGCCATATATTGTAAATCATTACACATTTCTTGGCCTTTAGTATATACCAACAACATGCCATATAGTGTTGTTAAAAGTGACGCTAAGATCAAAGCACAACTGGCATTTGGCATTGACATTTTCTGGTGCAGAATAACAGGACCTTCAGTAAAGTGCTATAAACTTGGCCTGAAAAATGTTCAGTGTACATTTAAATTTACATTTTTTGGTCCTTTTTTAACATGAATGCTGGCCATGTTCTACTTTGTAATATTTGGTTGCTGGAATTGGATTGGTTGCTGTACAATTACTTCAGATGATTTTGCTCGAATTAGTGGCAAGATTAACCAATACTTGCTAGAATTTACTGATGTGTAATGCAAGTTCTGAATTTTCCTGAATAAATGCATCTGATGTTTCACTTAAAATACAATGGGTGCTCCACTTCAATGAAGTGTTCTTCTCTTGATTCACATTTATGCCCCAAGAGCCTTGGTGCTTCGGTCCACTTCTCCATTTGATAATTGAGATACTTTGCTTTATTCACACGTCAATAAGTAATATATTGTCATATTGAGCACGGTCAGTCGTACTAGAATAGAACATTTTTATCACATTGTACGAAAGTTTACTTAATGCATGAAGTACCCATGTTGGACACTTGACACTTTGGAGAAGGTTATTGAATGCTTGGTTACAGTGATCATCAATTTAAAGCGTATATCAATGTTACTTATTTGGTTCTATAATTCTTTTTCATATATTGGGAAATGTGTGTTTAACATATTTTTATTGTTTCAGACATTGTATTGTTGTAGACATAATGAAAGATGATATGTCTAGTCCGTTATCTAAAATTTTAAGGTTTGAGCAACCTCTTATTTAGAAACATATCTGCACCCATCAACTATTGTCCACAGTGTTTGAAAAGGCGGAAATGGGACTGAGGCTTTTTTCCTTTGTGAGTCGGCTTGAGGTGTAAGCTTCACAACAAACCAAAAAAATTATAAAATAATACAAAAGTAAGAAAAACTTGAGAAATAAAAAAAAAATTAAAATTAAAATTAAAATCAGAGAGAGATGAAATGCCAAAAATAAATAAATAAAATAAAATCTGCCAGGGTTTCAAAGTCTTCGGTTGCCTCCTTCAATCTTGTGGAAGAAGCTTTTTGTGTGTTGGGAGAGTTGTGAGGCGTGTGATAGGTTAGTGGGAATTAAAAAAAAAATTAATAAATAAATATATAAAATAAAATATGCCAGAGTTTCAAATCCTTCGGTTGCCTCCTTCAATCTTGTGGAAGAAGCTTCTTGTGTATGGGGAGAGTTGTGAGGCGTGTGGTAGGTTAGTGGGATTGTTTAGTCAAAGAATTGATGGGCCCATTTTTTTAATATGTGAACAAGAATGGCCCAATAAAAAGGATCTTTCATCTGGAAGTCACGTTTAGAAAAAAGAAAAAAATAAAAATAAAAATTCAAGTGTCAGAATTAATCCAACAGAATAAAACAATGAACCCATTTATAACTGAGTTTAGTTTTTTATAAACCTTGTGTGGCTTATGAAATTGTTATTGCACCTTGTGAATTAATTATTGGATCTTAATCCTTCTTTCTCACAATTGCAAAAGTGAGGAAAGCAGGGTTAGCTGTTACCTTCAAATTTATTTATTTATTTATTTTTTCAAATTTATTGTTGTTGTTTTTAAATGATATATTTTCTTTGAGTAAATTTGTTGTCCTTTTCGAAGTTAGTTTGACAGTTTACCTTCTTATCCACTATTCTTAGTTTTCTTTGTTATGGTAATTCCTTACTTTTTACTTGACAATAAGAAAGACGAGAAGAATATTGATATAATATACCTCCAAAAATACATATGGTTCTTGTTCCATTAATAAAAATTTTCAAACAATCTTACTGATTATTTGTATTGATGTCTTAGGTCTCTATGAGGATCTGGTGATTCCTGTTACAAACTTTCACAATGAAGATAAGGGGTTTATGATATTGGCTGGTGATGTTTTTGATGTACCGATTAGGAAGGATATTATTCATCGTGTTGTAAGATGGCAGCTTGCTAAACGGCAGCAGGTGTGACATTTTTAGCTGGTTGGTTGAGTGAGGAATGTGAAATTCATGCTAACTTGTATGGTTGGGAAACTACCACCCTGCTTGATACCCATTCTTCTAAAATACATTTCTCTCTCTTATTTTCAACCACACATTTTTCAATAAAATAATATTACACGCAAATCTAAAACTTTTCCTTATTTTTAACCACATAATTTCCATCAAAATGCTATTTAAAATGCATTCTTGGGAGAATAATGTGGCACAAACAGTGTCTACATGTTTAAATCTTTTTGTCTTGTCTTCATTGTTTGATACAGCCTGTTAGAAGTCATCAATTTGTTCTATGAGGACATGCTTTCTACTTTCTGATCACCTGGATCTGGACACACTGTTATGTTTTTTACACCAATTTTTGGATGTTATTATAGCTGAGAGTTGTGTTGCTTGAATGTTCCTTAGGGTACCCATTCAACAAAAACTGTTAGTGAGGTCAGTGGGACTGGGAGAAAACCATGGAAGCAGAAGGGCACTGGTCGAGCGAGGCATGGAACACTGCGTGGTCCTCAGGTCCTGTCTTGCATGTAATGGATGGTTAATATTATTATCATTGTAAGCTAAAAATAAATATTAATAGATTTGTTATTGATCTACAGTTTAGAGGTGGTGCTGTTATGCATGGTCCAAAGCCACGAAGTCATGCCATCAAGCTGAACAAGAAGGTGCGGCGGCTGGGGCTGAAGATTGCCCTGTCAGCCCGTGCAGCAGAAGGGAAGGCAAGTCATCCTCCCTCCCTGGATCTAAAAGAAAATAAAAATTGAAACGAACAAATGTAACTCATGTCAATAAACTTCCTGGTTTATGAATTATGCATTATGCACTGGCAATAATACACTTGGGATGTGGGTGATTCAATTAAGATGGTGTCTGGTCCATTAAAGTGACAGGTTCTTTTTGGGAATGAATACATTTTTCCTGTTTACTGAAACTTGAGATTATTACTTGGCCTTATGACATGAGTTTTATAAAATTTAGATTAATTGTCTACTTGTTTTGTTTCTGCTGTACCATTGGCAACAAGTTAAATTACAAATAAAATTGACATGAAATTTTATTATATTATGCTTGTATTGTGTCATCTTAATATGAAAGTTCAGGCCAATGAGTTTATAAAGTTTAATTGCATACTTGCAAAGCCGTGCTATAGATCTGGAAATGATGTGTGTGGCTGAACTTATACAAGTGGGTCTCATATACTGGGAAGCTTCTGTATGATATCTGGAGCTCCTTTTATTAGTTTTTATTCTCAATAGACGACACCTTACAACATGCACAATATTTACCCAAATGTAGAATTGTAGATGATTGGGAACACTTGTGGTAGCCCTCTTGTTCTTCATCATGATTTCTGGCTTGCCATGAATCTTTTGTTGCAGTCCTGTTAAGAGATTTTTGTTGAACTTAAATAGAAAACTCAAGAATAAATCCTTCCAAGGTTAGCAACTTAATTAAATAATGCCAATTTCCCATCCCCTACCAACATCCTTTGCCAGTTTCCTTACCATAATAGCATGTTTGGTTGGAGGATTGTAAAGTATTCGATAGTCTTTAGGAATAAAACTTAAAAGAAAAACTAAAAATCTTATTTATTGGTCCATTCCTATGCAATAGTGTAGCAAGCATGTTATAATTGGATAATCACAATGAATCATTTAGCATCTCTATGAGGTCTTTCATGCACAAAGTGCTTTCATGTATGTGAATGATTTCTGCTCTAGGTATCAACCCGAAATTTCTCTAGTATGAAGAGCTTTTTACAATCATAAATTTTTATGCCTGTCACTTGTACTGTTAAGCCTTTGTTTGGTTCAGCTTAAAAAGTAAATTTACATCCAAGTCAAAGTCAATATTTTATTTTAACTACACATTTTATGGACCCACAACATTTTAACCACATATTCCATCAACTTTTATCAAACTCTACTAAAAATTTGATTTTTATCTAAACTAAACAGGGGCTATATATGATTTGCTAGTGTAATTTTTCTTTTCATTTTTTTTTTTTTTTGGGATTACTGGCACTACATTTCTTTCCCTCTGTGAATTCTCTGGTGTATTCTACAATATGGCCATTTCCATAATTTCTCTTGTAAGAGAGGCCAGAGGTTCTTGCGCCATCTATTATATAATTATGAAGTATTCTCTTGTAAATGATGATGATAAATTTTTATTCCAAACTTATCTCTAATCAAGACTGTCAAATATACAGCTTAAGGTTTTTGAGGATTTGGAGCTCCCTTCGCACAAGACAAAGAACATTGTGAATCATGTCAGTCAGATGGAGAATACCAAGAAACTTCTGGTGGTTGATGGTGGTCCAATTGATGAAAAGCTAAAGCTGGCTACTCAAAATCTACATTATGTGAACATTCTGCCTTCGATTGTAAGTCCCAAAATTCATTCGTGTAGGCTATGTCCCATGTGTGTAGGCTTGGCTCTTTTTTCTTTCCCTTTCCATTCTTGCATCACTTGGTGGCAATTGAAGGGTCTGGCACTGTCCTGACTCACGGTGGCATAGTATGATAATCCATTAATATGTGATGGATAAATTAAAATGCTCTGCATTTTATCATAATTTTCAGTAAATACGAGAGGCCTTAGTCATGAATTTAGATGATATAACCAGATCGTGCCTGAATTTTCAGCAATTAAAAATTGCAAAATCTTAAATATTTCATTTTAATATATTTGTGGTGTTGTATCCATGGTTTTTCTGACATTCACTCAAAACTGTTCTTACTGTGTTTGCCTTTTCATTACTGCTCTTGTAAACATTGTCCTTCCACACTGATTGGCGACAGTGACATATTTTATCGTTTATCAGCATGTTACATGTTCGAATCACATGATCGATCTTCCACTACCTATTTACTTGATTTTCTTGATCAACATATTTTTCTCCTTTCAATGCCTAATTTGGTATGTGATCAAATCCTATCTGCTAATCCAACCATTGTTGATCTCTTTGGTTTTTGATTGACAGGGTTTAAACGTTTACAGCATCTTGCTGCATGACACACTCGTAATGTCTCGTGATGCTGTAAATAGAATAGTTGAAAGGATGCATACTCCTATCAACCGCTAATGTAACTTTTGCAGGTTGAAATGAGAGAACATTTTGGTAGTTCATTTTGGAAGATCAGACGCACACAATAATTTCATGTATTTGTTGTTATCTTCAGAAACCTTGCAGATGACAATTAACTTAGTTATTGATTATCTGATTTTACCATGCATCTTAAATTGTAACAATTTGACCAGTTAGAATTTGCACTAGATTTGCCTGCAGAACCTGAATTCGAGATTTTTTTATTTTATTTTTTGTTTTGTTTTGGAAAGCCTTGATGAGCCCCATTTTTTTGTTTCTGGTATATCAAAAGCTCATTTCATGATAATAACAGTAAAATTGGCTGCTTGAGTAATAATATTTATCTATAGTGATTATAATTATGAGTCTATATGGCAGTGGAATACTGATTACGTTGTTTAGCCCCTATTGAGTATCCATTAAAATTTTCATTTTCATTCTTCTACTCATTTTTAATCACACATTTTTCAATAAAATAATATTTTTTCATCATATCAATAACTTTTTCTTATTTTTCAACCACACATTCTCCATCAATTTACTATTTCAGAATATATTCTTTTAAAATAACGTAGTTCAAATACAAAAAAAAATACATTTCAATATCATTGGACAATGAGTCATTAGATCTTCATTAGATAATGAGACGGTGGTATTAATGTTTGGGGTCATTAAAGGACGAATCTTGTTAACAGAAGTAGCTTGGTTGGTTAATATTTTGTTTTTACAACGTTTTTCCTTTATTCGTAAGATGGTGATTTGTCGGAATATATCAGCCTTGCAATTCGATTGCTCGTTTGATCTTTAGATGAACTAAGTTATCCGTCCAAATTTAATATGTTCTAATATTATATTAAGACTTGAGTACCTATATTAAAATATCTATTTTGTTAAGATTAGTAACCTTAACTCTCGTGTTACTTCATATTTTTGTGTTTAGTTAATGTAAATTTATCATTTAAATTTGAGATTTCATCTTAAAATGCAACTTGTTAAGATAATAGTCCAAGCTTTTAACCGCGCGCGCGTGTGTGTTTTTTTTGTTTTTACATATTCCCACAATATGGTGTTCATTTGAGTAAACAAATCTTGAATTATTTGTACTCATTTGAGGCTTAATAAGATTGAATTGCTTGTTTGAGCTTATTGTGCTCTAATACGTACTTCTTACACGAAATTTTACTTTTATTTAAGACAACCTTTTGTCGTTAGAAGTCATTCTTGAATTGTTTTGTCGAAAAAGTGCTTCAAGGATGTTTTCGAAAGGTTAAAAGTTTTTGTTGCTAAAGTCAAATTTCTTTTAGTACTAGTCGAGCCACGTGCAATGCACGTGTTTTTGTTTAATTGAGTAAGTAATAGCGTGGAATGATGGTTAGAAATCCAAATTTTAATAGATTTAGTTCTCTAGTATATAGTATTCGTACAAAATTAGACAAAATGAAGATAATAACTTTATACAAATACATTATACAAAAGCTTGTTCAAAGCATGCACTATAAGGTAAAAGTATAGGGAACCCAACTGAGAAATCCTTTAAAGCTCAAATACTTTAGGTCAGAAATAACTTTTTATTGAACCAATGATTATAATCATTGAATATGTAATAAATCTCTACACAGAGAGAGAAAATGACAACAATATAATTAAATTAAAATGGTTATCTTATTATGTCATTTAACCCCTAGCAGACTCGTATACAACAAATATGAACGTGTACCTTTTATATACATTGCACTCACGTCATCATCCAAGTGTCTCCTAGAATTAAATTTGAAGTTTGTACCAATGGAAATCCATGTGCATGAAGTCATTAGAAAAAGAAAAAAAATAGGACTCGTCGACTCGAGTTTAATTAGACAGTGTATCAAAGTTTAGCCAATTACCGTTGCTCGATATAATTAAGATAAGACCTCATGTGACACTTAACTTGCATTAACCAGTGAATATCACAGAACACTTACAATTACTTCCTTCTCCCTTGGTGCTAGTTCTCCCAGATGAACCTTGCAATAGTTCGTCCTTCACCCAAAACTGCGCCATCTAGAAGAAAAAATCTAGCCCTTGCACCATTTAGTAGATGTTGAAGATGCCCCTGTCATGGAATCAAGATTAACATTTAAACAATAAATACAACATACATATATCCGCTTTAACATCATTATGTACTTGAAAATAGAGGCCCAAATAGAATAACATCAACAAATGCAACTATCAATTAACTCCCAAGAAATCAAAATTTGTTACTAATCTCCTATAGTTCCAGGCATGGAAATACTGGGAGTCCAACTTCTGAAACCTGCCTAGAAGAATAAATAGTAAATCTTGGTTTCTCTCTTTTAAGGTAAACAAAGGTAGATAGATTATGGATAATTATATTAGATCCCAATAAAAACGGAGCCAAAGACCTGAAAATAACTAAACTATTTTGCAATCTAATCAACATAAATAAAGGGATTATGAAAATAAAACTCACAAAATCCACTCCAACGGTGCTAATATAGCTGTCAACATATGAATCATCCTGAAAGCATCAAAGAATAGCATCATGTCCACTATACAATTTAGAAAAAGAAACCCATCCGTATTACCAACCGTATTTCCAGAAGCAAGTCACTAAAGAATATTGAAAAGAAACCTAGTATAAAGCACGAGCAGATGCAGAAATCATACCTGTAGTTATCGAAGCAATTTGACAGTGAAAATGACCTCAATTAAATAAACCCTACGAAGCAAAATCAAAGAGAAACCAGAACATGAAAAGAGAATAAAAAGCAGTTTTACACAATTTTTCATATTTCTCCTCACATGATTCAAAATACCTTGTTTAAAAGGTCTATTGCCATTAAAGGATTTGGAAAGAGACCAAAGATATATATGATTACAATGATCGAGGGAAATAAAAATAAATATAGGTAGATTGGATGGCAAGACGTGAAATATTGAATCATTCCCAATAAACTGGAGAGGGTACATGAATCATTTGTTGCCTCTTAATTCTATTTATTGTAAAATCCAAAGAAATAGATCCATTGGCAACCATTACATGCCATGTTAGTTTAGTCCACCCCTCCATCCTCTAACATGGTACATTTATTAAAGTTCACAAATCCAATTAAATCGAAATGAATCCCAACAAATACTTCTATATTTGGATCAGTTCCTTGAAGGCTCAAAAATATTCATTATTATAGTGAGTAATTAAAAGGTGAAATAGACAAAGAATTATGCAAAAAAAAAAAAAAAAAAAAAAAAAAAAAAAAAAAAAAAAAAAAAAAAAAACCGCTCCAAATTTTCCGGAGACATGATGTCACGGACACGACGCGGGGACCACCATGTTCATGTCCGCATCGTGTCACGGACACGAAACACACGGTGAACCGAGCACCGGGTCCGCATTTGTGTCCGGACACGACTGCGGGTCAGGACTTGGTGTCCGGTCGTGTCGGAACATGTCTCCTATTTTACTGGAGATGGATGTCTCAGCAAAAATACGAAGTTTTTTTTTTTTTTTTTTTTTTTTTTTTTTTCTTTCTTCTACACTTTCAAGAGCATAATAATTCTTTCAATAACATAATTCCTAACATGGAAATTATAAATAACCAGCATATTAATTTCTGAATGTACATAGAAATCATCAAAATACTATAAATGTTTTTACAAAATCTAATCAAATCATCAAAAAAACTCTTCTTAGAATAGGCCCATATTTTAGAAAGCGAAGAAATTCAAGATTCAAATTAATCTACAAGACCCGTCACAAATAAAATTCAAAATTGTAAGGAAGATTGCGAAATAGATACTCACATTTGATGGGTTAGACGGTGCATGAACTGGAGGTTTGTTCTGGTTCTTTTGGATGACATATGAATAGATTAAATATCTTGAAAATATCCAGCAGTCGGTGAGGCGGTGTAAATTGAAATGTGTAAACGGTGTCGTTTTGGTCGACGATGAAAACGACGTCGTTTTGGTTGACGATGACGTCAAGAAACTGCATCTTCTATATGTTTAAAGATAAACTGGAGAGGGTACATGGAATCATTTGTGCCTCTTAATTCTATTTATAAACTAGTGTAAAATTCAAGAAATAGATCCATTGGCAACCATTACATGCCATGTTAGTTTAGTCCACCCCTCCATCCTCTAACATGGTACATTTATTAAAGTTCACAAATCCAATTAAATCGAAATGAATCCCAACAAATACTTCTATATTTGGATCAGTTCCTTGAAGGCTCAAAAATATTCATTATTATAGTGAGTAATTAAAAGGTGAAATAGACAAAGGAAGGAAAAAAAAAAAAAAAAAAATTTCCGGAGACATGATGTCCGGACACGACGCGGACACCATGTTCATGTCCGCATCGTGTCCGGACACGAACACACGGTGTCCGAGCACCGTCCGCATTGTGTCCGGACGACGCGGACACGGACATGGTGTCCGGGTCATGTCCGGACACCATGTCTCCAAATTTTACGGAGATGGACACCATGTCTCCGAAAAATACGGAGTTTTTTTTTTTTTTCCCTTCTTCTTCCTTTCAAGAGCATAATAATTCCTTCAATAACATAATTCCTAACATGGAAACTATAAATAACCAGCATATTAATTTCTGAATGTACATCAAAATACTATAAATTTTTTTACAGAATCTAATCAAATCATCAAAAAAACTCTTCTTAGAATAGGCCCACATTTTTGAAAGCGAAGAAATTCAAGATTCAAATTAATCTACAAGACCCGTCACAAATAAAATTCAAAATTGTAAGGAAGATTGCGAAATAGATACTCACATTTGATGGGTTAGACGGTGCATGAACTGGAGGTTTGTTCTGGTTCTTTTGGATGCCATATGAATAGATCAAATATCTTGAAAATATCCAGCAGTCGGTGAGGCGTAGTGTTTTCTGTTTGGGTGGTGTGTTTTTTTGTTGTGTTTTAGTGTTGGTTGTTGGTTTTGGTTTTGGTGTTTTGTGTGGTTGTTTTGGTTGTTTGTTAAGTTGGGGTTTGTGTGTTGTATGGTTATTGGGGTTTGTTTTTTGTTTTTTTTGTTTTGTTTGTTTTTTTGGTATTTGGTGTTGTGGTGGTGTGTGTTTTTTTTGGTATCTTTGTTTGTTTGTTTGGTTTTTTTTTATTTTTTTTTGGTGTGGTTTTTTTTTGTTTGTTTAAAACATAATGTTTGTATTTATTTGTTGTTTGTGTTTTTGTGTTGGTGTTTGCGTGGGGGGGGGGTTGTTGTCATGGTTTGGGGTGTTTGTTGTGTTTTTTTGGTTGTTGGGGGTTGGGTTTTTGTGTGTGTTTTTGTTCGTGTTGTTTGTTTATTATGTGTGTTGTTTTGTGTTGTGTTGTTTTGTTTAAAAAAAAAAAATTCTTTTTGTTTTTGTTTGTTTTTTTTTTTTTTTTTTTTTTTTTTTTTTTTTTTTTTTTTTTTTTGGTGGGGGTGTTTGTTTGTTGTTGTATTGTGTTGTGTAGGTTGTTGTTTTGTGTTTTGTTGGTTTTTTTTTTTTGGGTTGGTGGTTGGTGGTGTTGTTGTTGTTATGTGTAGGGTAGTGTTTTGTGGGGTTGGTGTTGTTTCTGTAGGCGTTGTGGTTTTTTCTTTGTTTGTGGTTTGTTTATGCTTGTTTTTAGGTGTGTGTGTGTTTGTTGTGTGGTATTTGTTTTTATGTGTTTGTTTTATTTTGTTGGGGGGGTTTTTTTTTTTTTTTTTTTTTTTTTTTTTTTTTTTTTTTTTTTTTTTTTTTTTGTCTTTGATTTTTTTTTTTTGTTTTTTGTGTATTTTTGGTGTATGTTGTTTTTGTGTTGGTGGTGATTTGGAGTTTTTGTTGTTTGGGGTTTTGTTTCTGTCTTTGGGGGTTTTTTGGTTTTTTTTTTGTTATTGTGTGTTTTTTTAAAATTTTTTTGTGTGTGCTGGTTGTTTGTTTGTTTGTGTTTTGGTGTTTTTTGGTTTTGTGTTTGGTTTTTTTTTTTTTTGGGGGGGGTGTGGTTTGTTGTGGTTTGGGTTTTGGGGGTGTGTTTGTTTGTTGTGGTGTAGGTTGTGTTTCAGTTTTGTATGTTTGGGTGGTTTGTGTTTTTTTTTTTTTTTTTTTTGTTGCTTTTTGGGTGTGTTTGGTGTTTTGTTTTGTTGGTTGTTGTTTTATTTGTGTTAGTTTGGTTGTGTTGTTGGGTGTGTTTGGTGGTTTGTTTTGTTTGATTTTATTTAAAAAAAAAAAATGTGTGTTTTTTTTGTTTGTTTGTTGTTGTGTTTATGTTTGTGTTTGTGGGTTTTGTTTTGTTTGTTGGTTGTTGTTTGGTGGTTTGTTGTTGGTTTGTTGGTCTGTTTGGGTTTATGTTGTTGTGTTTTGTTTGTTGTTTGTTAGTTGTTGTTTTTGTTTTGTGTTGTTGTTTTGTTGGTTGTTGTTTGTTTTATGGTGTGTTGTGTTTGGTTTTTGTATTGTTGTTGGTGTTGTGGTTTTGGTGTGGTTTGGTGTTTTAGTTATGTTGTTTGTTTTTGTGTGTGGGTGGTGTGGGTGTTGTATTTTTTTTTTTTTGTTTGTTTGGTTGGGTTTTATTTTTGTCGTTTTGTAGTGTTGTGTGTGTTGGGTATTTGTTTGTGGTTGTTGGTGGGTTTTGGTTTGTTTGTGGTTGTTTTTTTGATGGTTTGTGGTTTTATGGTGTTTTTTTTGTTGTGTTTGGTTGGTGTGGTGTTTTTGTTGTGGTTGTTGGGGGTGGTTGTATGTTTTGGGGTTTTTATTGTTTTTGTTGTACTTGTGTTTATTTGTGTTTTGTGTTTGTATTTGTTTTTTTGTTATGTGTTTGTTGGTTGTATGTTGGGTGTTTTGTGTTGTTATGTTTTTGGTTTTGTGTTTTTTTGGGGGTTTGCTGTTGTTTGTTGTTGGTTTGTGTTGGTGGGTTGTTGTTTTTTGTTTTTTGGTTTGGTTTGTTGTTGTGTGGGTAATTTGGTTTGTTGTTGTTTGTTTTTGTGTTTGTGTGTTGTTTTGTTTTTTTGGTTGGTATTGTTTGTTTTGTTTTGTTTTGTTTTGTTAAGTGTGTGTGGATGTTGTTGTGTTTGTGGTTTTTTTTTTTTTTTTTTGTTGTGTGTGTTTTTTGGTTTTTTGTTTTGGTGTATTTTGTTGGTGTGTTTGGTGTGTTGTGTTTTAGTTTTGGGTATTGTTTTGTATTTTGTGGTGTGTGTTTTTGTTTTGTTTTTTTGTATTTTTTTTAGTATTTTTTTTTTTTTTTTTTTTTTTTTTGTTTGTGTGTGTGTTTGGTTTTTTTTTTTATGTTGTTTGTGTGGTTGGTTTTTGTTTGTGTTTGTTGTTTTTGTGTTTATGTTTTATTTAAAAAAAAAAATGTTTTTGTTTTTTGGGTTTGTTGATTTTTTTTTTTTTTTTTTTTTTTTTTTTTTTTTTTTTTTTTTTTTTTTTTTTTTTTTTTTTTTTTTTTTTTTTTTTTTTTTTTTTTTTTTTTTTTTTTTTTTTTTTTTATGGGATTTTTTTTTTTTTGTTGTTGTTGTGTTTTGTTTGTGGTGTATTATATTTGGAGGGGATTTTTTTTTGTTTGTGTTTTTGTTATGATTGTTGGTAGTTGTATGAGTTGTTATTGAGTGTGTTGGGTAGTATTGTGGTTGTGTGATTTGTGATTTTATGTGAGTGGTGGTATTTTTGTTTGATAAATTTTTTTTTTTTTTTTTTTTTTTTTTTTTTTTTTTTTTAAAATTTTTGTTGTTTTCAAGTCGTGTTCTGTTTTTTTTTATATTTTGTTATGTGGGTGTTTGTATTGGTTAGTGTTTTTTTGGGTGGGGTAGTTTGTGTGTGGAGTTGATTTGTGGGTTTTTTATTTTTTTTTTGTTTTGTTTTTTTGTTTTTTTTGTTATGTGGGTGTGATGATGTATGTGGTTTGTATGGTTGTTTGTACGTGTGAGATGTTGTTTTTTTGTTGGTATGGGATTTTGGTGTTTTGTTGGTGTTTGTATATTGTTTATTTTTGTCGTGTGTTTTTTGTTGATGTGGTGTGTATGTGTTGTGTGGATATGTTTGTGGTGTTTATTTGTTTGAGTTTTTTGTGTGAGTCTTTTTGTTATTGATGTTACAGTTGTATGGTGTTATGTGATTTATGTTCTAGTGTTTGGGTTTTGTGTGTGTGGGGTTGGGTGGGTTTGGTTTTTTTTTTTTTTTTTTTTTTTTTTTTTTTTTGTGGTTGTGGGTTGTGGTTTTTTTTTTTTTTTTTTTTTTTTTTTTTTTTTTATTAATTGTGTTTGGTTGGTTTGTATGTTGTTTTGGGTTGGTTGTTTGTGTTTTTGTTGGGTTGTTTGTATTTTACAAATGACATTTTTTTATTTTTGTGTGTTTTTTGATTTTTTAAAAAAAAAAATTGGTTTTGGTTTTGTTTTTTATGTTTTGTTTTTGTTTTGCTGTTGGGTGTGTGGATGTATGGCGTTCGTTTCTGTTGTGTGGTAGTCTCGGTTGTATGTATGTGTTCTTGCTAGTGGTATAGTGACGCTGTGTTTGATATGCTATTTGTTTGTTATTTCGGTTTTGTATTGGGTTGTGATGTTTTAGTGGCTTGTGTGTTGTTGTTGCTGTGAGTGTGTCGTGGTATTGCTGTGGTGTTTTTGTAGTTATCTCCTGTTTTGTGGCTTTGTTTTTTTATTAAAAAAAAAAAAAATTGTTTGTTTGTTTTGTTGTTGGGGTTTTTTTTTTTTTTTTTTTTTTTTTTTTTTTTTTTTTTTTTTTTATTTTGAGAATTTATTGTGGTTTGTGTTTTCTGTGTTTAGGGTTTGGTTTGTTGTGATGTTGTTTGTGTGTTTTTGTGTTGTAAGTGGTTGGTGTGTGTTTCTGTGTGTTGCTTGTGTTTTTTTGTTGTTGTCGTTTGTGTTAGGTTGTTGTTGGTTATTTTAATTGTTGTCTTGGTTGGTTTGTTTTTGTATGGTGTTCCTTGTTCGTTTGTGTTTTGTGGTTGTTTTGTTGTTTGTGTTTTTTTTTTTTTTTTTTTTTTTTTTTTATTTTTATGTTGATTTTTGGTTCCTTGGGTTGGTTTTGGTTGTGGTGTTTGTAGATGTGTTGTGTTTTGTTGTGGTAGTGGTGTTTGTTAGTGTTGTGTTATTTTGTTTTAAGTTTGTGTCGTCGTGGTTGGTTTTTATATGTTTTGATTTTGTTTTGTTTGTTTTGGTTTTTTGTTTTTGTTTTGTTTTTGTTTTGTAGTGGGGTTTGTTTTTTGTTGTGTTCGTTTGCCAGTGTTGGTGACTATCCTATCCGTCTCCCCCCCCACCCCCCTTTTTTTTTTGTGTTTGCTTTGGTACGCGCCCCCACCGCCTGTCCCTCCACATGTCGCGTTTGTGTTATGGGGATTGAGGGGTATTGGTTGTTTGGGTGTTTTGTTTGTGTTTATTGTGTTTGTGTTTGGTTTGAAATGTTGTGTGATTTTGGTGTTGTTTTTTGTTGTGTAGTGCTGGTGGTATTGTGTTAGCGTATTTTTTAGGTTGTTTTTGTTTTAGGAGTGGCTTGCGTGGTTTTGTTACTGTGTGGGGTTGTTTTTAGCTTTATTTGTTGTTGGATTTTGTGTTGGTTTTCGTTGTTTGTGTTGTATGTTGTTGCTCTTAGGTTTGTGTGTTTTTATGTCGTTTTTGTTTTTTATTGGTTTTTATTTTTTTTTTGTCTTGTTTTTTTTTTTTTTTTTTTTTTTTTTGTACATTTGTTTTTGTGCATTTTCTGCTTGTTTTGGGTTGGTGGTTTATGTTGTGGTGTTTTTTTTGTCTTATTGGTTGTGGGGGGTTGTTTGTTTTTTTTTGTTATATATATATACACGGCCGTTGTTTGGGGTGTGTGTTTGTGTTTTTGTATGTGAGTGGAGTGTTTGGGTTTGGTGTTTTTTGTTTGTTGGGTATTGTGTGTTTTGTTGGTTGTCTGTTTTTTTTGGTGTGTTTGGTTGTTTTGTCGTTGTGGTTTTTTTGCTGGGTGTGTGTTGTTTGTTGTTTTTTGTTGTGTTGTGTGTGTTATGTGTTGTGTTGTGTTTGGTTTCACCCTTCTGTTGTTTTTTGTGTTTTGTGTGGTTTGGTTTTGTGTGGGGTGATTGGTGTTTATGTTGTTTTTTGGGTTTGTTTGGTGTTTGTTTGTGTTTTTTTTTTTTTTTTTTTTTTTTTTTTTTTTTTTTTTTTTTTTTTTTTTTTTTTTTTTTTTTGTGTTTTTGTTGTGGGTATGTTTTGTTGTGTTTTTGGGTTTTTTTTTTTTTTTTTTTTTTTTTTTTTTTGGATGTTAATAAATGTTGGGTTTTGTGTATTTTTTGTTTTTTTTTGTAGTGTTGTGTGTGCGTGAGGTATTTTTTGTTTGTTGTGGGGTTATTGTTCTTGTTGTGGTGGTTTGTTTGTGTTTCTCGAATCAGTTTTCTATTTTTCCCAAAAAAAAATTTATTGTTTGTTTTGTGGTTGTTTGTGTATGTGTTGTTTATGTGTACGTTTGTATTTGTTTTTTGTTGGGTTTGTGTTATTGTTGGGTTGTGGGGTTTTTTGTGTGTGTGTCTTGTTGTTGTGGGTGTTAAGTGTTAATGTTTTTGGTGTTATGTGTGTTGGTTGTGTGGGTTGTGTTTTGTTGTGTGGTTGTTGTGTTTGTTGTTTTGGTATGTTTGTTTTTTGGTTTGCCTTTTTATTGTTGGGTCTTTGTTTTTTGTTTGGTTTTTCGCGTTGTGTTGTTTTGTTTGTGTATGGGTTGTGGTGTGTAGTGTGTGTTTTTGTGGTTTTTGTTGTTTTGGTTGTGTGTTTGTTTGTGTTTGTTGGTGTGTTTTGGTTTTTGGTTAAATTATTTGTTTTTTTGAGTATATTTATGTGTTGGGTGTGGGTGTTGTTGTGCTTGGTTTTGTGTGTGTTTGTTTGGTATTTTTGTTTTTTTTTTTTTTTTTTTTTTTTTTTTTTTTTTTTTTTTTTTTTTTTTTTTTTTTTTTTTTTTTTTTTTTTTTTTTGGTGGGTGTGTGTGTGTGTTTAGTTTGATTTTTTCTTTTTTTTTTTTGTGTGTTTTAGTTAGGTCTGTTGTGGTGTGGTGATGTTTTTGTTGGTTGATTGTGTGTTGTTTGGTTATATTGTTTTTTTTTTTTTCCTTGATATTAGGAAAAAAAACCTTTTAGTTTCTAAAAAATGAGTTCTTGGTTTTTCCTCTTGTACCAAAGTGTAATAAAATATTTGTAGATGGAACAAGGCAAAAGAAGAATACCAACTCTTTTCCAGCAGAGGTGTTTTTATATAATAATAGATTTCCAGGCAAGCTTAATGATTTCTATCAGCACACATTTCTTGGCCTTTAGTATATACCACCAACATGCCATATATTGTAAATCATTACACATTTCTTGGCCTTTAGTATATACCAACAACATGCCATATAGTGTTGTTAAAAGTGACGCTAAGATCAAAGCACAACTGGCATTTGGCATTGACATTTTCTGGTGCAGAATAACAGGACCTTCAGTAAAGTGCTATAAACTTGGCCTGAAAAATGTTCAGTGTACATTTAAATTTACATTTTTTGGTCCTTTTTTAACATGAATGCTGGCCATGTTCTACTTTGTAATATTTGGTTGCTGGAATTGGATTGGTTGCTGTACAATTACTTCAGATGATTTTGCTCGAATTAGTGGCAAGATTAACCAATACTTGCTAGAATTTACTGATGTGTAATGCAAGTTCTGAATTTTCCTGAATAAATGCATCTGATGTTTCACTTAAAATACAATGGGTGCTCCACTTCAATGAAGTGTTCTTCTCTTGATTCACATTTATGCCCCAAGAGCCTTGGTGCTTCGGTCCACTTCTCCATTTGATAATTGAGATACTTTGCTTTATTCACACGTCAATAAGTAATATATTGTCATATTGAGCACGGTCAGTCGTACTAGAATAGAACATTTTTATCACATTGTACGAAAGTTTACTTAATGCATGAAGTACCCATGTTGGACACTTGACACTTTGGAGAAGGTTATTGAATGCTTGGTTACAGTGATCATCAATTTAAAGCGTATATCAATGTTACTTATTTGGTTCTATAATTCTTTTTCATATATTGGGAAATGTGTGTTTAACATATTTTTATTGTTTCAGACATTGTATTGTTGTAGACATAATGAAAGATGATATGTCTAGTCCGTTATCTAAAATTTTAAGGTTTGAGCAACCTCTTATTTAGAAACATATCTGCACCCATCAACTATTGTCCACAGTGTTTGAAAAGGCGGAAATGGGACTGAGGCTTTTTTCCTTTGTGAGTCGGCTTGAGGTGTAAGCTTCACAACAAACCAAAAAAATTATAAAATAATACAAAAGTAAGAAAAACTTGAGAAATAAAAAAAAAATTAAAATTAAAATTAAAATCAGAGAGAGATGAAATGCCAAAAATAAATAAATAAAATAAAATCTGCCAGGGTTTCAAAGTCTTCGGTTGCCTCCTTCAATCTTGTGGAAGAAGCTTTTTGTGTGTTGGGAGAGTTGTGAGGCGTGTGATAGGTTAGTGGGAATTAAAAAAAAAATTAATAAATAAATATATAAAATAAAATATGCCAGAGTTTCAAATCCTTCGGTTGCCTCCTTCAATCTTGTGGAAGAAGCTTCTTGTGTATGGGGAGAGTTGTGAGGCGTGTGGTAGGTTAGTGGGATTGTTTAGTCAAAGAATTGATGGGCCCATTTTTTTAATATGTGAACAAGAATGGCCCAATAAAAAGGATCTTTCATCTGGAAGTCACGTTTAGAAAAAAGAAAAAAATAAAAATAAAAATTCAAGTGTCAGAATTAATCCAACAGAATAAAACAATGAACCCATTTATAACTGAGTTTAGTTTTTTATAAACCTTGTGTGGCTTATGAAATTGTTATTGCACCTTGTGAATTAATTATTGGATCTTAATCCTTCTTTCTCACAATTGCAAAAGTGAGGAAAGCAGGGTTAGCTGTTACCTTCAAATTTATTTATTTATTTATTTTTTCAAATTTATTGTTGTTGTTTTTAAATGATATATTTTCTTTGAGTAAATTTGTTGTCCTTTTCGAAGTTAGTTTGACAGTTTACCTTCTTATCCACTATTCTTAGTTTTCTTTGTTATGGTAATTCCTTACTTTTTACTTGACAATAAGAAAGACGAGAAGAATATTGATATAATATACCTCCAAAAATACATATGGTTCTTGTTCCATTAATAAAAATTTTCAAACAATCTTACTGATTATTTGTATTGATGTCTTAGGTCTCTATGAGGATCTGGTGATTCCTGTTACAAACTTTCACAATGAAGATAAGGGGTTTATGATATTGGCTGGTGATGTTTTTGATGTACCGATTAGGAAGGATATTATTCATCGTGTTGTAAGATGGCAGCTTGCTAAACGGCAGCAGGTGTGACATTTTTAGCTGGTTGGTTGAGTGAGGAATGTGAAATTCATGCTAACTTGTATGGTTGGGAAACTACCACCCTGCTTGATACCCATTCTTCTAAAATACATTTCTCTCTCTTATTTTCAACCACACATTTTTCAATAAAATAATATTACACGCAAATCTAAAACTTTTCCTTATTTTTAACCACATAATTTCCATCAAAATGCTATTTAAAATGCATTCTTGGGAGAATAATGTGGCACAAACAGTGTCTACATGTTTAAATCTTTTTGTCTTGTCTTCATTGTTTGATACAGCCTGTTAGAAGTCATCAATTTGTTCTATGAGGACATGCTTTCTACTTTCTGATCACCTGGATCTGGACACACTGTTATGTTTTTTACACCAATTTTTGGATGTTATTATAGCTGAGAGTTGTGTTGCTTGAATGTTCCTTAGGGTACCCATTCAACAAAAACTGTTAGTGAGGTCAGTGGGACTGGGAGAAAACCATGGAAGCAGAAGGGCACTGGTCGAGCGAGGCATGGAACACTGCGTGGTCCTCAGGTCCTGTCTTGCATGTAATGGATGGTTAATATTATTATCATTGTAAGCTAAAAATAAATATTAATAGATTTGTTATTGATCTACAGTTTAGAGGTGGTGCTGTTATGCATGGTCCAAAGCCACGAAGTCATGCCATCAAGCTGAACAAGAAGGTGCGGCGGCTGGGGCTGAAGATTGCCCTGTCAGCCCGTGCAGCAGAAGGGAAGGCAAGTCATCCTCCCTCCCTGGATCTAAAAGAAAATAAAAATTGAAACGAACAAATGTAACTCATGTCAATAAACTTCCTGGTTTATGAATTATGCATTATGCACTGGCAATAATACACTTGGGATGTGGGTGATTCAATTAAGATGGTGTCTGGTCCATTAAAGTGACAGGTTCTTTTTGGGAATGAATACATTTTTCCTGTTTACTGAAACTTGAGATTATTACTTGGCCTTATGACATGAGTTTTATAAAATTTAGATTAATTGTCTACTTGTTTTGTTTCTGCTGTACCATTGGCAACAAGTTAAATTACAAATAAAATTGACATGAAATTTTATTATATTATGCTTGTATTGTGTCATCTTAATATGAAAGTTCAGGCCAATGAGTTTATAAAGTTTAATTGCATACTTGCAAAGCCGTGCTATAGATCTGGAAATGATGTGTGTGGCTGAACTTATACAAGTGGGTCTCATATACTGGGAAGCTTCTGTATGATATCTGGAGCTCCTTTTATTAGTTTTTATTCTCAATAGACGACACCTTACAACATGCACAATATTTACCCAAATGTAGAATTGTAGATGATTGGGAACACTTGTGGTAGCCCTCTTGTTCTTCATCATGATTTCTGGCTTGCCATGAATCTTTTGTTGCAGTCCTGTTAAGAGATTTTTGTTGAACTTAAATAGAAAACTCAAGAATAAATCCTTCCAAGGTTAGCAACTTAATTAAATAATGCCAATTTCCCATCCCCTACCAACATCCTTTGCCAGTTTCCTTACCATAATAGCATGTTTGGTTGGAGGATTGTAAAGTATTCGATAGTCTTTAGGAATAAAACTTAAAAGAAAAACTAAAAATCTTATTTATTGGTCCATTCCTATGCAATAGTGTAGCAAGCATGTTATAATTGGATAATCACAATGAATCATTTAGCATCTCTATGAGGTCTTTCATGCACAAAGTGCTTTCATGTATGTGAATGATTTCTGCTCTAGGTATCAACCCGAAATTTCTCTAGTATGAAGAGCTTTTTACAATCATAAATTTTTATGCCTGTCACTTGTACTGTTAAGCCTTTGTTTGGTTCAGCTTAAAAAGTAAATTTACATCCAAGTCAAAGTCAATATTTTATTTTAACTACACATTTTATGGACCCACAACATTTTAACCACATATTCCATCAACTTTTATCAAACTCTACTAAAAATTTGATTTTTATCTAAACTAAACAGGGGCTATATATGATTTGCTAGTGTAATTTTTCTTTTCATTTTTTTTTTTTTTTGGGATTACTGGCACTACATTTCTTTCCCTCTGTGAATTCTCTGGTGTATTCTACAATATGGCCATTTCCATAATTTCTCTTGTAAGAGAGGCCAGAGGTTCTTGCGCCATCTATTATATAATTATGAAGTATTCTCTTGTAAATGATGATGATAAATTTTTATTCCAAACTTATCTCTAATCAAGACTGTCAAATATACAGCTTAAGGTTTTTGAGGATTTGGAGCTCCCTTCGCACAAGACAAAGAACATTGTGAATCATGTCAGTCAGATGGAGAATACCAAGAAACTTCTGGTGGTTGATGGTGGTCCAATTGATGAAAAGCTAAAGCTGGCTACTCAAAATCTACATTATGTGAACATTCTGCCTTCGATTGTAAGTCCCAAAATTCATTCGTGTAGGCTATGTCCCATGTGTGTAGGCTTGGCTCTTTTTTCTTTCCCTTTCCATTCTTGCATCACTTGGTGGCAATTGAAGGGTCTGGCACTGTCCTGACTCACGGTGGCATAGTATGATAATCCATTAATATGTGATGGATAAATTAAAATGCTCTGCATTTTATCATAATTTTCAGTAAATACGAGAGGCCTTAGTCATGAATTTAGATGATATAACCAGATCGTGCCTGAATTTTCAGCAATTAAAAATTGCAAAATCTTAAATATTTCATTTTAATATATTTGTGGTGTTGTATCCATGGTTTTTCTGACATTCACTCAAAACTGTTCTTACTGTGTTTGCCTTTTCATTACTGCTCTTGTAAACATTGTCCTTCCACACTGATTGGCGACAGTGACATATTTTATCGTTTATCAGCATGTTACATGTTCGAATCACATGATCGATCTTCCACTACCTATTTACTTGATTTTCTTGATCAACATATTTTTCTCCTTTCAATGCCTAATTTGGTATGTGATCAAATCCTATCTGCTAATCCAACCATTGTTGATCTCTTTGGTTTTTGATTGACAGGGTTTAAACGTTTACAGCATCTTGCTGCATGACACACTCGTAATGTCTCGTGATGCTGTAAATAGAATAGTTGAAAGGATGCATACTCCTATCAACCGCTAATGTAACTTTTGCAGGTTGAAATGAGAGAACATTTTGGTAGTTCATTTTGGAAGATCAGACGCACACAATAATTTCATGTATTTGTTGTTATCTTCAGAAACCTTGCAGATGACAATTAACTTAGTTATTGATTATCTGATTTTACCATGCATCTTAAATTGTAACAATTTGACCAGTTAGAATTTGCACTAGATTTGCCTGCAGAACCTGAATTCGAGATTTTTTTATTTTATTTTTTGTTTTGTTTTGGAAAGCCTTGATGAGCCCCATTTTTTTGTTTCTGGTATATCAAAAGCTCATTTCATGATAATAACAGTAAAATTGGCTGCTTGAGTAATAATATTTATCTATAGTGATTATAATTATGAGTCTATATGGCAGTGGAATACTGATTACGTTGTTTAGCCCCTATTGAGTATCCATTAAAATTTTCATTTTCATTCTTCTACTCATTTTTAATCACACATTTTTCAATAAAATAATATTTTTTCATCATATCAATAACTTTTTCTTATTTTTCAACCACACATTCTCCATCAATTTACTATTTCAGAATATATTCTTTTAAAATAACGTAGTTCAAATACAAAAAAAAATACATTTCAATATCATTGGACAATGAGTCATTAGATCTTCATTAGATAATGAGACGGTGGTATTAATGTTTGGGGTCATTAAAGGACGAATCTTGTTAACAGAAGTAGCTTGGTTGGTTAATATTTTGTTTTTACAACGTTTTTCCTTTATTCGTAAGATGGTGATTTGTCGGAATATATCAGCCTTGCAATTCGATTGCTCGTTTGATCTTTAGATGAACTAAGTTATCCGTCCAAATTTAATATGTTCTAATATTATATTAAGACTTGAGTACCTATATTAAAATATCTATTTTGTTAAGATTAGTAACCTTAACTCTCGTGTTACTTCATATTTTTGTGTTTAGTTAATGTAAATTTATCATTTAAATTTGAGATTTCATCTTAAAATGCAACTTGTTAAGATAATAGTCCAAGCTTTTAACCCCGCGCGCGTGTGTGTTTTTTTTGTTTTTACATATTCCCACAATATGGTGTTCATTTGAGTAAACAAATCTTGAATTATTTGTACTCATTTGAGGCTTAATAAGATTGAATTGCTTGTTTGAGCTTATTGTGCTCTAATACGTACTTCTTACACGAAATTTTACTTTTATTTAAGACAACCTTTTGTCGTTAGAAGTCATTCTTGAATTGTTTTGTCGAAAAAGTGCTTCAAGGATGTTTTCGAAAGGTTAAAAGTTTTTGTTGCTAAAGTCAAATTTCTTTTAGTACTAGTCGAGCCACGTGCAATGCACGTGTTTTTGTTTAATTGAGTAAGTAATAGCGTGGAATGATGGTTAGAAATCCAAATTTTAATAGATTTAGTTCTCTAGTATATAGTATTCGTACAAAATTAGACAAAATGAAGATAATAACTTTATACAAATACATTATACAAAAGCTTGTTCAAAGCATGCACTATAAGGTAAAAGTATAGGGAACCCAACTGAGAAATCCTTTAAAGCTCAAATACTTTAGGTCAGAAATAACTTTTTATTGAACCAATGATTATAATCATTGAATATGTAATAAATCTCTACACAGAGAGAGAAAATGACAACAATATAATTAAATTAAAATGGTTATCTTATTATGTCATTTAACCCCTAGCAGACTCGTATACAACAAATATGAACGTGTACCTTTTATATACATTGCACTCACGTCATCATCCAAGTGTCTCCTAGAATTAAATTTGAAGTTTGTACCAATGGAAATCCATGTGCATGAAGTCATTAGAAAAAGAAAAAAAAATAGGACTCGTCGACTCGAGTTTAATTAGACAGTGTATGAAAGTTTAGCCAATTACCGTTGCTCGATATAATTAAGATAAGACCTCATGTGACACTTAACTTGCATTAACCAGTGAATATCACAGAACACTTACAATTACTTCCTTCTCCCTTGGTGCTAGTTCTCCCAGATGAACCTTGCAATAGTTCGTCCTTCACCCAAAACTGCGCCATCTAGAAGAAAAAATCTAGCCCTTGCACCATTTAGTAGATGTTGAAGATGCCCCTGTCATGGAATCAAGATTAACATTTAAACAATAAATACAACATACATATATCCGCTTTAACATCATTATGTACTTGAAAATAGAGGCCCAAATAGAATAACATCAACAAATGCAACTATCAATTAACTCCCAAGAAATCAAAATTTGTTACTAATCTCCTATAGTTCCAGGCATGGAAATACTGGGAGTCCAACTTCTGAAACCTGCCTAGAAGAATAAATAGTAAATCTTGGTTTCTCTCTTTTAAGGTAAACAAAGGTAGATAGATTATGGATAATTATATTAGATCCCAATAAAAACGGAGCCAAAGACCTGAAAATAACTAAACTATTTTGCAATCTAATCAACATAAATAAAGGGATTATGAAAATAAAACTCACAAAATCCACTCCAACGGTGCTAATATAGCTGTCAACATATGAATCATCCTGAAAGCATCAAAGAATAGCATCATGTCCACTATACAATTTAGAAAAAGAAACCCATCCGTATTACCAACCGTATTTCCAGAAGCAAGTCACTAAAGAATATTGAAAAGAAACCTAGTATAAAGCACGAGCAGATGCAGAAATCATACCTGTAGTTATCGAAGCAATTTGACAGTGAAAATGACCTCAATTAAATAAACCCTACGAAGCAAAATCAAAGAGAAACCAGAACATGAAAAGAGAATAAAAAGCAGTTTTACACAATTTTTCATATTTCTCCTCACATGATTCAAAACACCTTGTTTAAAAGGTCTATTGCCATTAAAGGATTTGGAAAGAGACCAAAGATATATATGATTACAATGATCGAGGGAAATAAAAATAAATATAGGTAGATTGGATGGCAAGACGTGAAATATTGAATCATTCCCAATAAACTGGAGAGGGTACATGAATCATTTGTTGCCTCTTAATTCTATTTATTGTAAAATCCAAAGAAATAGATCCATTGGCAACCATTACATGCCATGTTAGTTTAGTCCACCCCTCCATCCTCTAACATGGTACATTTATTAAAGTTCACAAATCCAATTAAATCGAAATGAATCCCAACAAATACTTCTATATTTGGATCAGTTCCTTGAAGGCTCAAAAATATGCATTATTATAGTGTGTAATTAAAAGGTGAAATAGACAAAGAATTATGAAAAAAAAAAAAAAAAAAAACCCTCCAAATTTTCCGGAGACATGATGTCCGGACACGAACACATGGTGTCCGAGCACCGTCCGCATTGTGTCCGGACACGACGCGGACACGGACATGGTGTCCGGGTCGTGTCCGGACACCATGTCTCCAAATTTTACGGAGACGGACACCATGTCTCCGAAAAATACGGAGTTTTTTTTTTTTCCTTCTTCTTCCTTTCAAGAGCATAATAATTCCTTCAATAACATAATTCCTAACATGGAAACTATAAATAACCAGCATATTAATTTCTGAATGTACATAGAAATCATCAAAATACTATAAATTTTTTTACAGAATCTAATCAAATCATCAAAAAAACTCTTCTTAGAATAGACCCACATTTTTTAAAGCGAAGAAATTCAAGATTCAAATTAATCTACAAGACCCGTCACAAATAAAATTCAAAATTGTAAGGAAGATTGCGAAATAGATACTCACATTTGATGGGTTAGACGGTGCATGAACTGGAGGTTTGTTCTGGTTCTTTTGGATGCCATATGAATAGATCAAATATCTTGAAAATATCCAGCAGTCGGTGAGGCTGTGTAAATTGAAATGTGTAAACGGTGTCGTTTTGGTCGACGATGAAAACGACGTCGTTTTGGTTGACGATGACGTCAAGAAACTGTCTCTTCTATATGTTTAAGGATTAAAAGTTTTAACCACACATTCTCTCAGTCAATTTTCACTTGAAAATTTTCTCCTAAACAAGCACTAAATTTAACTTACAATTATCTAAATAATTAATCATTAATAATCCTAGCCGACCATATCAATATCTTTAATTAATAATAAAATACTATATATAATTTTTTGTTCAGTAAACTAGAAAATAAACAAATGATATTCGTTTAAATTAAAAACATATGTGAAGGATTTTATTTGTAATAATTATGGAAGTAACCCCTATCTTATGAACAAAATGATGTAATATAAAATAAAAATTTATTACAAGTTAAAAGTAAATTTAACTTATTTCATTAGGCAAATATCACCACAAAAGTCTTTAATTGAATCTTTAGTCTATCTGTTATGCAGCTAACTTTTAAGCAAACACATTAACAGAAGGGAAAATCAACAGAAAGGACCAGACACCCATGCATTTTTTATTTTTTTTTATACACAGTGGACCCCACCCCACTTTTAAGAAACTTGAATTTTTGTAGTCACAGACACGCACGCACATATAGACATAGACACTGATATGCCGACACAGAAGCGGAAAAATGTAAATGGCCTATATCAAATAGAGAAATGCTATATTTACATCTTTAGTACACAATCCTCTCGTATGTATGTGGGTCCCATAACGTGGGTCCCATTGTGGACCCTACACACATGTAAGAAGGTTGTGTACCAAAGATGTAAATGTAGCATTTCTCTATTTGAAATAGGCCATTTACATTTTTCCGCTTCTGTGTGGGTTGTGTACTAAGTTGTGTACCAAGAATGTACAAGTAGGAAAATTGTTTCAAATATTCACTTTCAGAAGCTGTCCTTTTCATTGTTTAAAAATGAACATAAGGGTCGGTTTGATTGGCGAAGTTTTCCATGGAAATAAGAAAATATTTTCCTACTTTCACTTTTTTGACTGTTTGATATGCGAAATTTTTCACGGAAAATGTTTTCCTCCATTTTTCTAGGTACAACCCTTTGATGCACAAATGGTGGAAAATGTTTTCCCACCTAATTCCACTTTTTTTTTTTTTTTTTTTTTTTTTGGCAATGGGAACAAATTCTAGATACAATGGTAAAAATTTATCGACAACTTCCATACAAAATAAAGTCAAACGAATGATATTCGGTATGATAATTTTTTTTTTCAATTTTTTTTTTGACAATGAGAACAAATTTTAGACTCAATAGTAGAAAAAATTATCTCTTTAATGAACAAATTCCATAAAAAATGAAGTCAAATTGACACCAAATTTTCAACATTTTCCATGAAAAATTATACCAATCAAACACAATTAATTACAATTCTCAGTAAAACATTTTCTAAGAAAATCAATTTCCTGTAAAATATTTTCTTTCCACCCATTTTTCACCCTTACAATCAAACGGACCCAATTAGCTAAAAAAGGTAAAACATGTCTAAACATGAAGGTCAGACTTTAATCTTTATGAACTTAGGCAAGACCTAGGCATAACAAAAGTTTTCTTATTTTTAATATTTATTTTAAAAATCATTCACTAATTAAAAATAAAAAGTAAGAAAAAATTATGTATCGCATGTGATTGAAAATAATTTGGTAGGAAAATGATTTTCGAAAACCCCTCCCAAACAAGTTTTGCTTATGATATCAAACCTCAAAAGTGATCTCTCTCTCTCTCTCTCCATGACCATAAAGAGAAGAAAAGGAGATTTCGTGTTGAAAGCTGAAAAGTGTAGTTCTTACACTCATTCTTGGTCGTTAACTTTATGAATTCATGTTAAATAGTCCAGGTTTCATTTGAATTTTGCTTGGTTTTTGTTTATTTAATGGACGACTCAAGGATCACAAGAATAGAGAATTTTGAGGCGAAAAGAGGAGCTAAAGATAGAAGTTGATGATTTGATATAATGGGATTGAATGGAATTAGGATTAAGAACAAAGATTAGGCATGAAAAAAAAACAAAATCCATCACCAAGTGACAATTGCTTAGGAGCCAAAACACCTAAGTCGCAAAGACAACTCAAAATCAGACCAAATACTGTGCAAGTCACGCCTGGTCGCAAATGTTGCTCACGAGTGAGAGCCTGTTTGAATTGCATTCCGTCAGTGTGTTAATTATCCAAATCATCTTGAAGATAAATGATAGAAGAGGAGGAAGACAGAGAACTACAGAAACTGATCTTTGAAGATCAATTATTATTTTCTAAAGAATAGAGAGAATCCGAATGAATGAATTACATCAAGTATTGGACTACCTTTTTATACTACATGCTAACAGAAATTTGAACTGCAATAACTAACATTTAACCAAATTGGAATAACAATTTTTAACTATCTCAACTGAAGTAACGAAGCTAAACAAATTCAACTAGGATAACTAACTCCTATCTTCTTTTCTTTTCAACTCCATGCTGTCAATGTGTGAAGCAATACTCCAACACCCCCCTCAAGATGAACATGTATGTTAAGAAGGTTCATCTTGCGAAGAGTATGATGAAAAGGTAAGGATTCGACGGGTTTTGTCAGTATATCTGCAAGCTGAAGTCTGGATGGAATGTGGAACAACTTGATGACATTTTGGTGCAGCTTTTCTCGAACAAGATGGCAGTCAATTTGAATGTGTTTTGTCCTCTCATGTTGGACTGGATTTGTGGCTATTGAGAGTGATGATTTGCTGTCTGTATAGAGTAAGGCTGGTTGTTGATGAGGAATATATAGGTCCTGTAATGCGTAGAGAAGCCATTGGATTTCACAAGTAGTTGTTGCAAGAGCGCGATACTCTGCCTCTGCTGAAGAACGGCTGATGGTTACCTACTTCTTTGATTTCCAGGAAATCAAAGAGTTGCCAAGAAAGATTGCAAAGCCAGTGACACTCCTGCGAGTGTCTATACAACCTGCCCAGTCACTATCTGAAAAGGCTTTTAGTTGTAGGTCTGAAGAAGATGAGAAGAACAGACTTTGCCCTGGTGTGGCCTTGAGGTATCTCAACACTCTTGTTGCTGCTTGATGGTGACTGACAGCTGGTTTAGCAAGGAATTGACTCAGCACTTGGACGGAGTAGGCTAAGTCAGGCCTCGTGATGGTTAAGTATAATAACCTGCCAACAAGTCTTCTATAGCTCGAAAGGTCCTCATATAAATTAGTATCAGTGGTAGATAATTTGAGAGTGGATTCCATGGGAAAGGCGACTGGTCTTGATTCACTCAAACCTGTGTCATTAAGGATATCAAGTACATATTTTCGTTGGCATAAGGAAATGCCATTCTTGGACCGTGCAACCTCTATACCAAGAAAATACTTCAGCTGTCCTAGATCTTTGATGGTGAACTTCTCATGTAAAAATGTTTTTAACTTCTGAATTTCAAGCATACTATCACTGGCTAAGTCATCCACATAGATTAACAGTGCAATAAAAAACTGATCAGATTTCTTGATGAATAATGAACAGTCAGAATTTCCTTGCACAAAACCATAGTCAACCAGTGCATTAGATAACTTGGCAAACCACTGGCGAGAGGCTTGCTTCAGACCGTAGAGGCTTTTCAGCAATTTGCAAACCTTTCCACTTGTAGTATTCAGTCCAGGATGCAACTCCATGTACACCTCCTCATATAAATCTCCATGCAAAAATGTATTATTCACATCTAATTGATGAATATGCCAGTTCTTTATTGCAGCTGTAGCAAGTAGGAGCCGAATAGAAGTGATTTTTGCTACAGGAGAAAAAGTATTAAAAAAATCTAAGCCTTCTTGTTGAGTATACCATTTTGCCACCAATCTAGCTTTATACCTTTCAACAGTTCCATCAGCTTTGTATTTAATCTTAAAAACCCATTTACAACCAATAACTACTTTGTTTTTAGGAAGATTGACAAGCTCCCAAGTTTTATTTGTCTCTAAAGCTTGAATTTCGTTTTTCATAGCAGCTTGCCATTCAGGTATTTGTGAGGCTTGTTTAAATGTTTTGGGTTCTGATGAGTGTGAAATGGATGCTATGAAGGCTTTATGTGAAGTGGATAGACGATTTGATGAAATGAAATGCTGAATAGGATAGAGATTACCTGTTACTGAGGATCCATCAATTGAAGAAGATGCTTGGGATGGCCTTTGAGCAGAAGAGACATTACCACAATAATAATCTTGAAGATTAGTTGGTGCGTGTTTAACTATGCTAGATTTTCTAGGTTGTCGATCAGTTTGATCTGGTAATTGAGCAGTAATAGGCATGGGATAGGAGATAGAGGGGTCATCTTCAATATGTGTGACTGGTTCAAAAGATGGAAGGGAAGGTCGAATGTTTTGATCTAGAGGTAAGGGTGAGAGTTTATGACAAGATTCTGGGAATGGTGCTGAATTGGGAAACATGAAAGAATGGGATTCTTGGTTTGCTGGAAGGATTGTGAAAGGAAAGATTGTTTCATTGAATATAACATTTCTAGAAATAATTATCTTGTTGGTGATCAAATCCATAAGTTTGTATCCTTTGTAATCAGATGGATATCCTAAGAATATACATTTTGTTGCTCTAGGATCAAACTTTTGCCAATGGTTTGTCAAAGTAGATGCAAAACAGAGGCAGCCAAATACCTTTAGATGAGAAAGATTGGGTGGTTTGTCAAATAGCATTTCGAAAGGGTTTTTTTTTTGTGGAAGAGTGGCGTAGGAATTCTGTTGATAATGTGGGCTGCAACAAGAACACAATCACTCCAGAAACAAAGGGGTAAATTGGCTTGAAACATCAGTGCTCTAGCGATGCCTAATAGATGTTGATGTTTTCTCTCCACAACTCCATTTTGTTGTGGAGTTTCGACACAACTTCGTTGATGCAAAATGCCATATTTGTTGTAAAATTTTGTGAGAAGAAACTCTGGACCATTATCAGAACGTAAGGTTTTGATATTGATAGAATGCTGATTTTTCACCATTTTGCAAAAAAATTTGATTAGGGAAGGGACCTTTGATTTGGCTTTCATCATATATACCCATGTGCACCTTGTAAAATCATCTACAATGGTTAAAAAGTATTTAAAACCGCAATATGAGGTGGTGCCAAAATGACCCCAGATGTCACAATGGATCAAATCAAACTTTTTATTTGTTTTGCTTTGTGATACGGGAAAAGAAAGCTTTCTTTGTTTTGCTAGGGGGCATATATCACAAACATGTTTACAGTTGAAAGTAATGGAGGGTTCTATTTGTTTGAGGGAGAACAGTCTTGAACTAGATACATGTCCAAGTCTGTAATGCCATATATCTAACTCATTTTGGTTGATAGTTGAAGCAGAGAATGCAGGAGTAGCTTGAGGTTTGTAGTTTTAAGCTTTTGATGAATCTTATATTAGGTGGTAAAGTCCTTCTTTCTCAAAGGCAATCCCAATCGTCTTCGTCATTGATAAGTCCTGCAAAGTGCAATAAGAGGCAGTAAAAGTAAGTTTAGATATGGACAACAAATTAAAAGAGAAAGAAGGAACACATAGAACATTATGGAGAAACAATGTGCTAAAAAGGCATACGGTCCCAATATGTGAAGCGAGAACCTTATTACCATTAGGGAGATTTATGAATGTGTTGATAGACTTGGGTGTAGAACAATATAGGAGTGGTGAACAGATCATGTGATCTGTCGCACCGGTGTCTAGGATCCAGGATAAGTTGAGGTGTAAGATGGATGAGGCAGAGTTGCAATAACCTGATTGTGACATAGGGTGCATTTTACCAGAAAACTGAGATGTGGAGGCAACATTAGCTGCAGGCTGAACATTGTTCTGGGTAGAAAAATCGGATGATGTTGGATTAGCAAGTGCCATTAATTTTTGAAATTCCTCTGGAGTGAAAGAAAACCTTGGTTGCTCATCACTTTCTTGTTTTGCAAGAACATCATGTGCATAGGCATTCATTTTCCCTTTTGGTCCAATCCAGTCAGGTGGATATCCGTGAAGTTGGAAACATTTGTCTACTCTATGTCCACTATAGCCACAATAGGTGCAGTGTAAGGTAGATGTTTTATGCCTATCCTTGAACGTTTTTGGCTGGTAGTTTTGCTAATTAAAATGTTTGGCCATCAAAGCACGTGTCTCATTATATGTGCCAGTATTTGTGAGTTGCCTCTGGCTTTCTTCCTGCAGTAGTAGAGAAAACACCTTACTCATGCCTGGCAGTGGAACCATGAGTAGCAATTGGCTTCGAGTAGATGCAAAGGAATCGTTTAACCCAATCAAGAACTTGAGGACATAGTCAGACTGTTGTCTAGTTTGTAAAAACTTGAATAAATCACAAGTGCATGAGGCCATTTTTCCACATGTACAGGTTGGAAAAGGTCTATAGCTGATGTATTCATCCCAAAGAGTATTAAACGAGCTAAAATATTCAGTGATGGATAGAGAACCTTGATTTATACAGCTCAAAGACTTTTCTAGATGAAAGACCCTTGGTCCATCACTCCTAAGATATCTTGTCTTGAGCTCATTCCAGAGATCCATGGCAGATGTTACAAACAGCAGGCTGTTTTGTATCTCTTTGGAAATAGAATTCATCAGCCATGATAGAACCAGATTGTTCGCACATAACCAAGCAGTGTGTTCGATAATCTGATCAGTAGGAGGAGAAGTGATGGAACCATCAATGAATTTGATCTTGTTCTTGACCGTCAATGCGATGCTGATAGATCGACTCCAGGCTATATAATTTTCTCCACTAAAAATTTCTGATACTAATAATGTGCCAGGATTGTCACTTGGATGAAGATAATACGGACTTGAAGAGTCATCTGAGGGATTAATATCAGAATTCCCAGAATTCATTTTAGGAAGCTTTGCAGAAGAAAAAAAAAATTCCAGAGCAGAATTTTATAAAGAGGAGATTGATCTTGCGGAGAGCATTAGTTATGAAGGTTGTGCTCTGATACCATGTTAATTATCTAAATCATCTTGAAGATAAAGGATAGAAGAAGAGGAAGACAGAGAACTACAGAAACTGGTCTTTGAAAATCAATTATTATTTTCTGAAGAATAGAGGGAATCCGAATGAATGAATTACATCAAGTATTGGACTACCTTTTTATACTACATGCTAACAGAAATTTGAACTGCAATAACTAACATTTAACCAAATTGGAATAACAATTTTTAACTATCTCAACCGATGTAACCGAAGCTAAACAAATTCAACTAGGATAACTAACTCCTATCTTCTTTTCTTTTCAACTCCATGCTGTCAATGTGTGAAGCAATACTCCAACACAGTGATCTGCATTCAATGGAACCCGAGGCAATTTACACACACTTTAGGTCCAAACTGGGAGACATTATTCATGAGTGTTAGAACAAAGAACAATCAATTTCTCTCAGGCTAAAACAACACTAACCGGGGTTCTCTTGGAATTCAAGTAAGAGGAAGAGGGAGGGGATTGAAGATTCTTCGAAGCGATGACACGAAGACTCAACTTTTGTCTAAAGTTTCCTTTCATTTTAATCAATTCCGGGTGATGTATGAGAGAAATTTATTTCCTACTTTTACACAAGGAATCGGCTACATAGAGACAGAAGAAGCCAGAAGGAATGCAGACAATTGATATCTCTTCAATTGTTTGGTGCAAAAAGTCTTCACAACACTCGACGAATATGTGTATGAAACACAAAGTTAAAAGCTGAGATAAGACATCTCTTGTAATTTATGTTTCTTCACAGTCATTTATAAAGGTGATTTTCTTTCAGTTTTAATATTTTTCATATAAATTATCTTTTATGATACAGATTTTCCATTTTTAATAACATTATTTGGTTTAACAATTCAAATTACACGAAGTTGAATGCAGTTACAAGAATTATCACTCATCAATCATAAAACTAGTCAACATAGGGCCGTTGAGCCACCACAAACGGACTACGTACTGTGTGCTTTTCGTTTTCCTCAACCCAAGTGATTGATCCATGATTATTCAGCTTATGAGTCTTAAAACGTATGGTCACTGAATAGCTTTGCTTCTCGTACTTTTTTCGGAACACTATTGTTTCTGGAAATACTGTGATAGTAGAATCCTTTGTTTTTTGAACTTTTACTTTATATGTTGCAGCGCCATCCCCAACATTTGTAACAGTCCTCCGGAATTTCTGAGTTAATGCACTTCTTTTTTCTTCAGGATCATACACAGCAATGAAAGACGGGTAATTCAGATCAGATGATGGATTTGAGCAATTGTAGCTTGATCTTATGATTGATTGAGTTTGTTCGCGAGTAAAATTCATGGAACAAACAAGATTTACATAGTCGAGTGGGGTGGCATCGTAAATGAGACCTGGATCAAGAGCACGATTCGGATCAACTTGTCCAGCTCCCATGTCAGTTGGTGTAGCATCTAAATTATTGTTGCCTGTGTCTTTGATGGGTTTTTGTGTATTATCAAGTGGATTTGCGGTGGTCATCATGGCAGATCTAATAGCGGAAGGACTCCAATCGGGATGCACAGCTTTTATGAGCGCAGCAATTCCAGATATATGAGGACAAGCCATTGATGTACCTGACAAGAGTGTGTAGTCACTGGCCAACAATGTAGCCTTACCAATGCGTGCTGCAATACTATAAGGATCATAGGCTGCCAAGATTAACACTCCTGGTGCCATTATGTCAGGCTTTAGGATGTCTGGATAGCTTCGTGCAGGACCTCTTGATGAGGATTTCGATAGTGCTGGAGCAGCTATGGGCTCTGCTCCCAAGATTGTTTTCTGGAACTCGATGCTTGCTCGTGCGTCAGCACTGTTAGATGCATAATTGATCACATCTTTTGCATCTCGAGGGGTAATTACTACTCCAGGGTAGGGAAAAGAACGAGAATGAAGTATGCTAGGATCTTCATTAATGATTATAGCTGCACGAACATTGGACTCTAAGAGATGCTGCCATAAGAAATCAAAGCCAAATGTTTCATCAGATTGATTACATATGATGATACCATCTCTAGGAGCTGCAGAAATTAATTCAGTTGAATTGCAGGCAGACAAGGTCTCATTGTAAGTGAGAATCAAGTTTCTGACTGTGGCTCTAGCAGGAAACAAGCTCCATCCGGTGATGGACAAACCATTCCCTAGAGTTATGGTCCCAGCAAACCAACGATCAACAGTTCCTGAGGCCACTAGCACTGCCCAAGGGATTCCTTTGATTAAAGTTGCAAAATTTGGACCACGGTTTCCTGCTGAAGTAGAAACAAGGATTCCCTTCTCTGTGGCTCCGAAGGTTGCTATGGCAATAGGATCCTCGTACAAATAAGTCCTACGGTTACTCAGAGAAATTGACAGTATATCAACTCCATCAGCCACAGCCTGGTCAATACCTGCAAGAACATCAGATTCAAGGTTTCCTTCAGTCCAGAGGACTTTATATGCTGCAAGCCTAGCACGTGGAGCCACTCCTCTCGCTGTTCCTGCAGCGTAGCCAAAGAATGAAATTCCATCAACGTAGTTTCCAGCAGCAGTGGACGCCACGTGGGTGCCATGACCTGAATCGTCCCTTGCAGAACCCATCGTCATTGTAACTCCAGTATTTGCTTCCCGAACTCCCTTACTGAAGTATCTTGCTCCTATGAGTTTCTTGTTACACAATGAAGAATTGAACCCTTCACCTGCCTGGCAAATTCCCTTCCATCTTGCAGGAACTTCCGTCATTCCATCATCCTTAAAGCTAGGACTTTCTGGCCATATGCCAGTGTCAATAACCCCAATAATCACATCTTTACCATACTCAGATGCTGGCCATATACCTGTGGCAGTGTTCAGAGAGAGAAACTTGTAAGTATGCGTGGTGTCAGGTGTCACAATATTATCGGGGTAAGCTGTAAGGAATCCCGGTGACTTCTTCAAAGCTTCCAATTCATCTTTGGACATTACTGCACTGAATCCATGAAAGGCATAATCATATGTATATACAAGCTTTGGTGAATGACTTTGACTTTCCAATGAGGTGAATCCAACTGATTTAATGGCTTCAAGAATGGAAGAGTACCAATAATGATGACTGGAAAAAGCCTTAGGCATCAAAGATTTGTCCATGTGGACAATATAAGTAGATCTTTCTGCTGAAGCCAGAAAAAACCATGAGAAGAGGAGGATTAGGAAGGCCTCAATCAGCCCCATTTTTCTTTATACTGAGAACAAGTTCTTTGGTACCTCGGAAGCTGATTTTATGCTGATAACAGTCAAATTGGTAAGGAAAATTTGTGTTTTTGGGTCTATATAAATTGAAGTTGAGTTCGACGTGTCCTTGAGTCAATAATGTTACCAAGTTGAAAGTGTGGGGCAAAAATATTAACTGCAGATATTTAAGTTTGAGGGAAAAAGCAAAACACTGCTTTAATGCTTTGATACTTGGTAGGTGTATAATCATAATAAAATTATTTGAATTTTTACACCCTTACATATTGGCTTGTGCATTCCTTTGGATTCAGTCTTGTACATTGGTGATATTTGTCTAACTTTACAACTTTTTATTTTAAACATATTTTTTTTTTCTAAATTTGTAAGTTAATTCTTTTGGTAATAAAGAGGGGTCAATCTTTAAAACTTTGAATTTGAAGAGCAATTTAATTTGAGAACAGAAACAAAAACAAGATTACTTACATTCTTAGACTACACAAAATTTTTCTGTAAAACTCAAAGGTAAAATGAAGATATTTAGTTAGCCAAGGATAATCCATGAAGATTCAAGATTACTTGCATTCTTAGACTACACAAAATTTTTCTGTAAAATTCGAAGGTAAAATGAAGATGTTTAGTTAGCCAAGGACAATCCATGAAGATTTTATTTAACCACATCCTGTTTTCTTTAATAGAATTATTAGGTTTAAGAATTATAACAGAATTATGTGAAACCAGAGTGATCACTTGAAATCATCATAGAAACTAGTCGTTAAAAACCCGTTGAGTCACCACAATGGGACTCCTCACTGTGTGCTTGCCATTGTCTTCAACCCAAGTGATCGAACCATCATTAATAACAGTCCTACTGTAACTCCTATAACGTATGTTCACAGAATAGCTTTGCTTCTCATACTTCTTTCGGAAGACTAATGTTTCTGGCGATACTGTGATTGTAGAATCCTTTGGCCTTTTAACCTCAACTTTATAAGTTGCAGCACCATCCATTACATTTGTGACTGTCCTGCGGAATTTTTGAGTTAATGTACTTCTTGTTTCTTCGATGTCATAAAGAGCGATGAATGATGGATAATTCAGATCCAAGGATGACTTTGAGCAATTATATCTTGATCGTATGATAGTTTGAGTTTGTTCTCGAGTGAAATTTAATGCGCACACAAAATTTACGTAGTCTTGTGGGGTAGCATCGTAAATGAGTCCTGGATCAAGGGCACGATTTGGATCAACTTGCCCTGCCCCCATGTCGAGTGGTGTACCAACTTCATAATTGTTGCCCATGTCTTTGATGGGTTTTTGAGTATTATCAAGTGGATTTGCAGTGGTCATCATGGCGGATCGAATAGCTGCAGGACTCCAATCGGAATGTGCAGCTTTGAGGAGGGCAGCAATTCCAGAGATATGTGGACAAGCCATCGATGTACCTGACAAGAGTGTGTAGTTACTAGCCAAAAATATATTGTTACCAATACTTGCTTCAGAAGCGTAAGGATTATAGGCTGCTAAGATTAACACTCCTGGTGCCATTATGTCGGGCTTTAAAATGCCTGGATAGCTTCTTGAAGGACCTCTTGATGAGGATCCTGATACAGCTGGAGCAGGTCTGGGCTCTGTTCCCAGGATTGTTTGTTGGAACTCGATGCTTGCTCGAGGGTCGGTACTATTAGATGCGTAATTGATCACGTCTTTTGCATCTTTGGGGGTAATTACGACTCCAGGGTAAGGAAAAGAAGCAGATCGAAGTATACCAGCATCTTCAGAAATAATGATAGCAGCACGAACATTAGAGTCTGAGAGATACCTCCATAGGGAAAAGAATTCTGTTGTTTCATCAGATTGGTTACATATGATGATGCCACCTTCGGGAGCTTCTGACAATAGTTCAGATGAATTGCAAGCAGACAATGTCTCATTGTAAGTGAGAACCAAGTTTCTAACTGTTGCTCTAGCAGGAAACAAGCTCCATCCAGTTATGGACAAACCATTCCCTAGAGTCAAGGTCCCGGCAAACCAGCGATCAACAGTTCCTGATGCGACCACGACTGCCCAGGGGATTCCCTCAAGTAAAGTTGCAAAATCTGGTCCTCGATTTCCTGCTGAAACAGAGAGAAGGATTCCTTTCTCCATGGCACCAAATCCAGCTATGGCAAGAGGATTATTGTACAAATCTGTGTTACGGTAACTCAGAGAGATTGAAAGTATGTCAACACCATCAGCCACAGCCTGATCTATACCTGCAAGAGCATCAGATTCCAGACTTCCTTCATTCCAGAGAACTTTATATGCAGCAAGCCTAGCACGTGGAGCCACTCCTCTTGCTGTTCCTGGAGCGTATCCAAAGAATGAAACCCCGTCGACATAGTTTCCAGCAGCAGTGGATGCCACGTGTGTGCCATGACCCGTTTCGTCCCTTGCTGAATTCATCGTTATTGTGACTCCAGGATTTGCTTCCCGAACTCCCTGATTAAAGTATCTTGCTCCAATGAGTTTCTTGTTACACAATGAAGAATTGAACTCTTCACCTGCCTGGCAAATTCCCTTCCACCTTACTGGAATTTCTGTCATTCCATCATCTTTAAAGCTTGGACTTTCTGGCCATATGCCGCTATCAATAACCCCAATAATCACATCTTTACCATACTCAGATGCTGGCCATATACCTGTGGCAGTGTTCAGAGAGAGAAACTTGTAAGTATGCGTGGTGTCAGGTGTCACAATATTATCGGGGTAAGCTGTAAGGAATCCCGGTGACTTCTTCAAAGCTTCCAATTCATCTTTGGACATTACTGCACTGAATCCATGAAAGGCATAATCATATGTATATACAAGCTTTGGTGAATGACTTTGACTTTCCAATGAGGTGAATCCAACTGATTTAATGGCTTCAAGAATGGAAGAGTACCAATAATGATGACTGGAAAAAGCCTTAGGCATCAAAGATTTGTCCATGTGGACAATATAAGTAGATCTTTCTGCTGAAGCCAGCAAAAAACATGAGAAGAGGAGGATTGGGAAGGACTCAATCAGCCCCATTTTTCTTTTTCTGGAAACAAATTCTTTTGTGTACCTCTGAAGCTGATTTTATGCTGATGACAGTTAAAATTGGCTTCCTAAAATGAGCTCTCTGAATTATTACACCTTATCTTCTTCTCACGCGGATGTCATTTTCCATATTATTTGACATGTAAAGAATCCAACCTCATGGCACAATTATTGTGATTTAGTACACCAGTTCTTTGGCGCTATTCAAAGTCACCACCGACGGGCTATCAGCGATTATGCTTTTTGTATAATTGTACTTGAAAATAAGAGTAATGCTATCTGCACATCCTACTTTATCACTTGATTTACATTTTTTACACTTGTCAAAATCTCAAATCATCTTTTTACAAAAACAACTTTAATCCAACCATTAAAGAATTGCCGCATATTCGGAGTGTAAATTAAAGTGTAAAGTAGATTTTACAAGTAGTTTAATTCTTAAAATAATGATTAACGATGTTGATGTTGTCAAAATTCGATCATTGATTTAAAAAACAGTTTTTAAGACGGATGATTGTGATGTTGCCAAGTACGAATGGTCAACTAATAATTAATAATTGTTAGCCATTTTTTTTCACAGATTTTTAGTGAAATTTGAAGTTTATAGAGGGGAGCGGGAGGAGAAAGTTGTTTGCTTTTATTTATTTGTTAGTCTATTTTAATTAGAAACGAGATAATAATCGTGGTTTCAATAAATATACAATCGTAATTCAAACTACAAAGTATAAACGTTAGAAAGCAACCCCTTTATCCAAAAGTAAAGAAAAAGATCTTTGACTAAAGTAGACAATTGACAATGTGGGGAAAGAAATAAAAGCAAGGGTCCTATACCATCCCATCATCAGCCTTTGTTCGATGAATTATTCTTAGCTCACGTTTGGTACACATTAAATTTTTTGTTCTCGTTCTTTTACTTATTTTCAACCATACATTTTTCAATAAAATAATATTTTTCATCACATCAATAATTTTTCCTTCTTTTTCAATCACAAATTCTTCATCAATCTACTATTTCAGAATACATTTTTCCAAAATAATGTGGATCAAACACACCCTTAGTGTACCCCAGAACACTTTCAAAGGGTGGGATCCACCTCAATAAAAATGTAAAAATAAAATAAAATTACCCAGCCTCTTTGTATTTCTCAACTTGCAGCTATACTTTCTTTATTTTATTTTATTTTTATGTAAATATACCTCACATGTTTTTGGTAAAATCAGCTGTGGATTCAAGATTTTGAGTCGAGTGATTATTGATTGTTGACCGTCAATTGTAATAAAATATTAAAAATCAAATATAACAATTATTTTACTAAATTGAACATATAGGACTCCCAATTTGGATGTGAAAGCTCTAACCAACCGAATTACCAGATATATTTAAAAATAAAATGAATTACAAGATACATAACCTAAATATCTTATCTATTGTCAACAAAAAAAATTTGTTCTCGACGGATCCAATACGCACGATCGTCAGGTGTTGAATCCACCGCTGGGTAAAACCATTACTGAGACTCAACATTCATGGCTTGACACATATACAAACAGTGGCTCAGATAAGCATTTGCATATATAACAAGAACATAACTAATCTTCTGTTTTCAGTAGATAGTAGATAGAATAAAAATAGAGAGAACTATAAATAATGTTCTCTTATCACATCAGCAACGAGAAATTTTTATCATGTCAACTGAAGACGAGATCAATTTCGATAACATGAATGCCTCACTTATCATTAACTGTAACTGCGGGCTAATTCTAGTATGATTAAAACTAAAATTCTAACACCTTAAAAGTCTCGCCAAACCATCTTCTAGTACAAACATTTTTGTAGCTGAATTGAGCTGGTAAATAAGTTGCAACCTTCTACCCGGGAGGCAAATGCTTGTCCGAATGCACCTGTAACTAATGAAGTAGAGAATTTTAAATTTCATTTTGTCGCTAGACGAGACAAAGGGTTCGTTTGGGTCGGATTAAAATCTGATTTTAATCTATGTCAAAGTCAAACAATCAATGTCAACCACATCTTTCATGGGTCCCACATCATTTCAATCATACATTTCAAAAACTTATATCACATTTTTTCTAAAAATCTGATTTTAATCTACATCAAACACCCTCTAAATTATCAACCTACGAGTATTTTCATACACAAACAGTAGAGAGTCCGTTTTCCACCAATACAAGAATTTTGGAAGGTTTGTTGGACAAAATACTACTTCGATTAGGCATTACCATGTTGTCAATCCTTGATTGGCTGATTTAGTAATATAAGAATTCGGGTGGTAAAACATGTTATTTATCAGTAATTAACAATGATATTTCGAGCATGTTTGGTAGAGATTAAAATCGGATTATAATTAAAAAATTAATCATTATTGTTGATTTTTATTAGACGGGTGAAATTCAATAACGATCGTATTTTCAATTTTAATTGTTATCAACCAGGCTCTTCGTATCAATTGAGAGGTCCATAAATCTTTGATTTCCTCCGTCCGTATATTCGCCAGTTGGGATACCTAGCCTTACAATCTTGACTTTATGCATGTGAGTTGTAGGACCAGTTTAATTTATTATTTCATTTAGTCCCGACCTACAAATACAACAAAAAGTACATTTCATTAATTCTAAATTTAATGTGGTCATGCTGGATCTATATATTAAATGGAAAAATTCCCATTTTCTTCTTGTTCAAATTCTGCAACACCAAGAAAATAAACCAGTTTGACCATCTACTCATCCGTGAACTACAGCCACGGCGGGAACACAATTATGAGTAATTACTTGTATAAGGAAGCCACCATGATAAAGACTGGTGATGTGATTTGATATTACTTTTAAGTGCTTATAAACAAGTAATCCTGAGAAGTGAGTAAATAATGTTGTGTTTGTGCCTCAAATTTCTTTTGATTTGGAAGTTTGATTCATGGAGGAAGCATAATTTTGATTTAGAAATTCGATTTGATAAGGGATCAAATTTTAAAATGAATTGGGAGTTTGATTGGGATAAGAACTTTGAAATGAATAAGTGTTTTGGACTTATTAGGATAGAATCGGTGGCGCCTCATCGTCGACAGCGAAAAGAAGAACAGAATGGCTGGTGCTGGGCCACTGCGCCGAGGAGCCGACGATGAAGTCGCAGCGCCGAATTTTAATCATGTTTGATTTCTTACGAGGTTTTGTGTTCTACTTCATCCATAACTCCAAGATTTGACTACTATAAATATGCCACAAGGTGTAGGCTCTTCATAGATTTGAGAGGGATTTAAGAGAGATTCAAGATAACAATTATAGATAATTGTTGTACATATTAGAAATTTGAGAGAATTGTTTAGATTTAAATAGAGATGATCAAATATTGTAAAGACAATTTTAGTTCCTTGGTATAATAAATTCTCATCTTCTTCTACAAAAATCTTGGTTGTTGTGTGATCCGTTATTTTTCAAATTGCTCATATTTTTCTTGTCTTTATTATTTGGCTAGTTTCTTAACAAGTGGTATCATATCAATTCTGGTATCTTAGTTGGTTCTTAACAGGTGGTATCAGAGCCAAAGTTTTTTGGCGGGTTCTTGAGAGGTCCAAATTACTTATTAAAGCAAAGTTTGAATAATGTCGATTGTTTCAAAGCGGCAACTATGAAATTCGAGATTCCACTTTTGGATCGCAACACTATATTTTCTTTGTAGCAGATCAAGATGTGAGCAGTTCTTAATCAATTGGATCTTGATGATGTTTTGTTGGGGATAGATAGAATGCCCGCAACAATGGCTGTAGAGGAGAAGCAACGAAATGATTGGAGAGCCCTATCGCAGATACATCTTCATCTTTCTAATCAAATTCTTCAGATCGTTGTAAAGGAGAAAAGTGGTTAAGATTGGAGCAACTTTGTATGACAAAGAATTTGACAAGTAAGTTACACTTGAAGCAATGTTTATATTCCCATTGCTTGATAGAAGGTGAATCTTTGGAAGATCATCTATCAATGTTCAAAGAAATTGTCGTCGATTTGGAGACCATAGAGAACAAATATGATGAAGAAGATTTATGGTTGATATTATGTTTGTTACCGCCTTCATATGTGACTTTTAGAGATACCATTCTCTATATTCAGGATATTATTACTATTGACGTTGTATATGATGCACTTTATTTTAATGAGAAGATAAAGCATCTGGTTGTCAGTTATGAGGTCCAGGCAAAAGGGTCTTGTTGTTCGTGAGAGAAAGACAGGTCATGGAAGGGGCATAGTCAAGGATTGCAACAATGGTAAAGTCTGTTGGTACTACAACAACAAGGGGCACATGAAGAGGGATTGCAACAAGTGGCGGAACAGGTTTGCCACGGTTTGCCACTACAAATTAGAAGGAACAATCAGAAAATTTCGATAATGTCAGTCTTGCAAAAGAAGACACTGATGGAGATCACCAAAGGTGACTCTAAACTTGATGAAGATTTGATTCTTAATTCGACTTGCACTTTTCATATTTGTTCAAATTAGAATTGATTTTCTTCATATGAAATAGTTACAAGGGGTTCCGTGATAATGAGAAATAATGATCCATGTAAAATAGCATGAATTGGTAATGTTAAAATCAAGATGTTTGATGGGACGGTTAAAACACTTGGTCATGTTCAACATGTTCCAGGTATAAATAAGAATTTAATCTCTTTGAGTAATCTTGATTCAAATGAGTACAAGTATACTAGTGAAGGTAGAGTTCTAAAAATTAGCAAGGGTGCCCGATGTGTGTTAAGGGGATGGAGAAAGTCCCGGTTATGTGTTAGAAGGATCAACGGTTACTATGGATGCAGTTGCAACTTATGATTTAGTAAGCAATAACTCCAATAGAGTTGCTTGTGGTTGGGTTGTTCGAGGTGATTTGAACAATGATATTGGGAATCTTCTAGTAGCTCAAGTGGAGCTTGTTGTGATCTTGTTGATCATATTGGTCGTGGTGATTTGAGAAGATTTAGCGACTGGGGTGGGTTATTCGTGCAGGTTTATTAACATAGTTAGAGCTGGAAGTGAACGAGATAATTCATACAAGGAGCGCAAGGTAGTTTTGCTAGTAAGTAGGGCTTGAATTTAGTTTGCAGTTGCTAAGTATGTCGGACACGGACATGGTGTGCCCAAGAGGGGCATGAGGTGTCCAGAAGGGGCATGATTGAAGAGTTGGAGAATGAAGAGTGAAGACTTAATTCTTTGCTATGAAATTTGTGCCCATGTAGAGTTTGTTATATTTTGTGACTCAAACTCCATGTGATTTGGATGTTTGATTCTTGGAGGAAGTTTAAATAATTTTGGTTTAGAAGTTCGGTCTGTTAAGGAATCAAATTTCAAAATGGATCGAGAGTTTGATTGGGATAAGAACTTTGGAATGGATAAAGAAGTGTTTTAACCGCATTGGGACAGAATCGGGGTTGTCGGAGCGCCGGATGCGATGCCACGATGTCGGCAGCGCAAAGAAGAATATAATCGTAGGAGTCGCCCCTGCGATGATAATTTTAATCTTGTTTAGTTTCTTACACATTTTTGTATTCTACATCATCTATAACTTCAAGATTTGACTATTATAAATATTTTACAAAGTGTAGGCTCTTCATAGACTTAAAATGAATTCAAGAGACACTCAAGATAACAATTAAATCATTGTTGTATACATTAAAAACTCGAGAGAATTGTTTAAATTTAGATAGAGAAAGTCAAATCTTGTAAATAAATTTTACTTTCTTGGTATAATAAATTATCCTATTCTTCCACAAAAATCTTGATTGTTGTGGGACCTATTATTTTTCAAACTGCTCATATTTTTCTCGTCTTTATTTTTTAGCTGGTTTCTCAACAATTGATATCATTGCAATTCTGGCATCTTGGTTGGTTTTTAACAAATAAGTAAATATCGAGTAATAAATTGAGATACCTACCAAGTGAGTCGATTAACAGACTTGAATATGAAACATCCAGTTGAATCATAATAACTTACATTCATTGCTAGTGACCTCAATTTGTTATAAAAACTTTTGTTAGAATTTGGGTGTGATCCGATTTCTTTGTTGAAGATAATTTGGAATTTTAATTAAAGTGTACATTAAGATGAATCCTATTTAAAATACTATTGTTGAATCACATTCATGTTTACTTGACGAATTCTAATTGAAGTTCTATTTATAAATCCATTGAAAGTAGAAATTTTTGTTAGACCTGAAGAGAACTATAGAATGAAGAAAACACCTTTGGAAGGTTTTTGAACAAAAGCGGGACACCACCCTGCAAAATTGGGCAGAAGAGTCGGAGCCGGTGCATCGCCTTACCTATTTCGCCCCTACACGATTTTTCTGTTCAATTCCCTTTTTGATATTCTATTTCAATTACAACTCTACTATAAAAGTTTAGATGTCTCATATTTGTTTTGACTCTTCATTATGATTTAATAAAAAAATTAGAAATATTGTAAACACATAATCTTTGTATTCTTTCTCCATATTATAATAAAATTTTCATTCTCTGCAAATTTATATTTTTCTTATGATATCTACTTCATATTATGCCTATAATCTCTTATTTTCTCCAACAATTTGGTATGGATTTAATCCGGTATCATCTTCCGCGTTTCGCAACTTCAATGATCGATCATAACTATTATAATTTAAATCCAAAGGCGATTGAAGATATTAACATAGCCAAACAATAAAAAAAATATTTAGAAAGGATGAGATGTGTCTTTTGAACTTCAATAGGGATCGTGAGGCTACTTTTCTTCGTCAGTTTCTTGCTTCTTCAACAAAGACCTGTCAGTTTGGACGCTGCTTTCATATCCACTACTGTCACCTGGTTCCATGATGTGTTTCTCTACTACCCTCTCCTTGAGGCTGTCACGATGTGATCGACCATGTTCTCTTCCAGGTCTGCGGTCCTGTAATCAGTAGTTCGATAGGACAAAAAAAAAAAAAAAAAAACGTTTCAAGGACCTCACCAGCTAAGAAATGCCGATTTGCAGGATGAAAATTAACATTTCAATATCTGATCATATATATTCAATGGAAAGCTATATAGTTGATTCAATAATATAATTGGGCTCCATATACATGAATCTTCTCAAATACCTTATTAGACATAACCGGAAAGAGTACATGGATCATTATCAACTTGCAGTCGTCTAATCAAAATATTCCAACTCACATTTTCCAAAGATAAAGAGGACAAGGAATTGGTTCATTTAATTCACTCTCCCAGTTTTTGATTCTTTAGATGCACAGGAATGTGGAAGAAACTCAAACAGAAGAAGGCATTTATAATGTAGTTGATACTGACTAAATACACAGCTATGATGTCATAGGAGTTGCAACTCATTAATACTGAAATATGAACAAGTTGAGATCAATTTATGAACAGGTTATAAGCAGCAGAAAGTTTAACAAGCGAGAATGCAGGAAGGTGAAGATACAAATACACAATGTCACGTGCACTTAGCTGTTTCCAGCAAGAAGATGGGATCCGCGTTAAATTCCACAACTTTACTAAATAGAGGATTTTTAACTTACATCACGGAAAGGAAAATCGTCACTCTCAAGCATGTGTACCACATGTCCCATCTTTGGCCTCTTCTGGGCGTTTGGGTCTACACAGCGTAAAGCTATTAACAGGGCACGTTTCAATGCCCTTGAAGAAGGCTTCTCAGATAACTTGGGGTCCAAAACTCCCTCTGCATTCCGGTTCGAAACCATTGTTTTAAGCCAATCAATCAGATTCACCTGAGATTTTTAGCTTTTGTTTAAAACCAGAAAGACCTTATAAATCATGGAAGAAACTTAAATATTGATACTCCACAAAAAGAAGCAATCAAGAATACTGCATACATACCTCCCCTGGGGGACGGCTGTAATCTACCGGGTTCCTCCCGGTAATGATTTCCATTATAAGAACCCCAAAACTATAAACGTCACTTCTCTCATTCAACATGCCAGTGCTAGCATACTCGGGCGCCACATAACTATAAAACATAGAAGAAAATCTAGCAATCAATGTGGTTAATGGTAGAAATAAAAGCCACAAAATATGCCCAGAGATTTGTTTTACCCAAATGTACCCATAACACGAGTGGTAATATAACTCCTCTCTGAGCCCAAGAGCTTTGCCAGGCCAAAGTCAGATACTTTAGAGTTCCATTGTTTGTCCAATAAAATGTTGCTTGATTTAATATCACGGTGAACGACCTTAGGTTCAAGCCCCTCGTGCAGATAGGTCAGTCTAAGAAATTCACCAAGTTTTAGTTATACCAACTAAACAATAAATAACGAGTATGAATCCATTGAGACAAACACAAGATTTAATAGATATGAAAATTTTCCTTACCCCTTTGCAGTTCCAAGTATGATTTTCATTCGTATATCCCATGTGAGAGGACTATACGATCCTACATCTCCATGAAGCCACTGTTCTAAGTTACCATTGTCTACATACTCATACACAAGCATCCTGAAAAACATACAATCCGAGATTGAAAAATCTATGGGAAACAAGCCTAATTAAGGCCAATTTCCAAAACAATACAACCGGAATTGTACAAACGACGAATTTATCTTCGAGTTGAAATAAAATACAAGCTAAATTTCAATGTTAGACACACCTATGTTCTCCTTCAGCACAATAGCCGAGCAATCTCACCAAATTCTTATGCCTAACACGTCCAATTGCTTCAACTTCAACCTTAAACTCTCTCTCTGCTTGACCCCTGAACAAAAAAACAGCGTCGAACATACAAAAAACAAAATAACATCATCCCACAGTAGTCTAAAGCCTAAACAATCAATGTCCAATTGTCCATCTGTAGTTCAAGAAAATAAATTACACTCAACCTAGTCATATAAACTCTAAAGTATCCCAATTATCATCATAATTCATCCATGATAGTAAATAACTTCTCTATCCATGTAATATACAACTATACAAGCAATGTAAACTTAGCAAAGAGTATCCGAGGTAAAATACCGGTTATTGAGCAAATTCTTGACAGCAATTCGAGTGTTATCGTCCATGAGACCATGGTAAACAATTCCATACCCACCTTCACCAATCACATTGTCATCAGCAAACCCATCAGTGGCCTCTTCAAGCTCCCTCAGAGTGTACCAATGACCCCATCCCAAATGCGACACTTCCGGGGCAGCCATTCCGCCACCATCCTCCGCAAGGGGCCGGGCGTCCCCACTCCCATGGCCCGATCCAGAGCGCGGCCCTACCTTTTCCGGGTAGGCAATTCGATGCCCCTTGCGAATCTCAACATGGATTTTTTGGTCCTCAACTGGGTCGGGTTCAGGAAGCGGCAAGGGTCCCGGAGCAGGTAGTAGCAGCTTGGGGTCGGTTTCCGGATTCCGGGTAGGGTCGACCCGAATTTCTTGGATTTCTCTGGAAACTTTTGGGATATTGGAATTTTTATGGGTCAAAAGCAACGTTTTCTTGTTGCTATTGCGCCTTGAGGTGATCCACAGAGAGATTATAAAGAGAAAAATGACAATTACAGCACCAACACAAATTCCAACAACGACCCACAAACGTAAACCGAAAATTGAGGTATGTTTTGATAATTCATCGTTTAAAAACGGTGGCTTACCATCAGACATAGTTTATCGCTTTTTGTTTCTTCTTTATTTTTCTTCTTCAACTGAAAAAAAGCCTCAAGTTTTCCACATTTGACTTTAAGCACAGTTGTGTGAAAACCAGAATATCAGTGTGAAGCAGAAGATGACACTGAAGAAAGTAAAGGTGGGGTTTACGGTAAGCTGTCACGATGGGACTTCTTGAAATTGAGACAGGTCCCACTACTGGTATTTTATTACAATCTATGACACTTAGACATGCATGTTTTCTTTTTGTCCGAATCTATTTATGGGCTCAACCCAAATACACATTTCTGTACTAAAGTTTAGTTTATGTGGCTTAGGTTGTATGATTATTTTCTTGGATTCTTTGGTTAGATATGGATTAATGATGATTACTTCTGCTGGTTGGTTGGTGAATTTTTCTACTAGTATTTCTTCTTCTTTTTAATAATTGAATCAATGTTGGGATTGTTTTATAATTTATGATAAATTGGATGTTAGTGATGAAAGAATCATGTGAAGACGGGATGAAATTAGTTTATTAAGAATAGGACAAAGCTTCGTGAATTTCCGATCCTCGTATTTAGGGTTGATGCTTTTTATAGTCAATGTCGTGTACTTCATGGTTGTTTTGATGATGCAACGGGCTACCGCTGCAGTGATCCGGTGAGGCACAAAGTATATTTACTTATTTAGTATGTTTGATATTTTAATACAGATGTAGCGATAATGGCGATGACAGTGACAACTGCAAAAGCAATAACATCACTTTAAGGGTCGATGCATAGTTATGAGATTCAATCTCAAGATTGATATGGTCAAAGAACTAAATCATCAAATTTCTCGTTGAATCGGTGGGTTAATAGTTGCACCGATGGGTAAATATTTGTAAAGTTATATAATTTTATAAAATAGAAATAATTATTTTTGAGACAAATGGAAAGTCTTAAATTGTTTATCATTAATTTTACATCATTGTCTGAAACTATTTTTGTTACCATAATGTTCATATTTTTCTTTTAATTCTGTAATGAGGAAATAATTTTTTTTAATCACAATTTTGAGTTTTTTGATAACTAAAAGGCCAGTAAAATATTTTCTTTAAAATTTTTGCATTTGATTATTAAATTTATATTTATATGTACTAGAATTAAATATTTTTATAGAGTAAAAAGGATTTGAACATGGCAACAAATTGGATGATTTCCTATATTATTATGAATGCACAAACGTGTAAAGATATCATTTTGGCGCAGTGGCTTGTTGGATCGCTTTTTTATGCAGGCGATCTTGTTTTAATCGGGTCAAGTAGTTTAAATAAAACTGGATCGAGTCAATTGCTACCAACAATGGATTAGATCCATTGGCAGTTCAAGTGTCGCCATTTTTTGAATTGAACTTGTTGATTCGGTTCAATTTTATTAACTATGGGTAAATTTATCCCCTCGGGACACATCCCAACTGGTAAAGGAAGGGACTCTTAGTTGTTGACAGTTCAGAGGTCGCATGTTCAATTCTTGGAGCTCTTGGAAAACAGGTTCTCTCCTGAAAGACAGGATTTATCCTGGAATACAGAAGTTCTCCTGGAAGGTAATGTGCAACATGTTGACTCGTTCGGCACTTTGGCATATTAGTGGAGGGGCTCTTGGACCCTGGCCAGTTTGTGGCACATCTCGCGGTTTACCTGTCTGCGTCTTGAGGGGCCAATGCGTAAACTCCAGAATTAGTCGTCGAAGGTGGACACCTGGGTATCAAAAAAAAAAAAAAAACTATGGGTGAATTTAGAGACGATGACAAGTTAGATTTTTTTTTTTTTCCTCATTTATGTTACTTTTAATTTATTTTTATTAATTGAAAAGTACGGGTAATAGTGTGGTGAATGTTTTAACTTCTAATAATGTCATTTGAGTATCGGTGTGTTGAATGATTTTATCTTTTGAAAAAACTGGCACGTAATCCACAAATGTCATGATTTCACCATAAGAATAGATCATTTTCAATTAATTCACCATTGGAAAAAAAAATTATAAATCATTTATAAGTGGTCAAATTTAGAGCGTGTTTGGTAGAAATTAAAATCGAATTAAAATTGAAAAATTAGCCGTTATTGCTGACTTTTATTAGACGAGCATGATACAATAACAACTATATTTTCAATTTTAATCTCTACCGAATACGCCCTTAATTTTCAAACATACATTTCAATAAATTAGCAAATATTACTCATTTATCCACCATTCAATTTCATCTATCTATGAATAAACCATTTATAAGTTCTTTCCAAATGGACACTAAACGATTAACTTCGCCATAGTCCTAAAATATTGGAAATATAATTGATCTCATGCCCCCAGTGGGTAGGATAAAAACTTTCTACTGTTGATGTGGAAGAAAGAACTTTAAGTATGGTTTCTCTAATGTATGACTACTGGAGAGAATCATAAGTAAAGTTCTCTTATCACGTTATTTATTCTGTCCATTGTGAATAGAAGATGAGACGTGAAAAATAGAATTGAATACTCTGCATTTGAAGATGGGACAATCTCTAACACGCACAAGAGTTGCGGATTATATGTCCATTTTTCTAATTGAAACTTTCGCCTTTTCTCTAGAGAGAAATGATAATGACCATTTTATTTCAAAATGAATTTAGACTTTGAATATCCTACTTTCTTCATAGTTTCAAAATGAAAATTTGCCTTTATGTTAAAGTAACTTATATTCAGATATTCTCTAAATTAAAATTCTACAAATAACAGTGAAATTAGAACAGTTATATACCTCGTAAGTTTTGATGCTATTCAAATCAAATTTTAGCCCAACGGCCATATTTAGAATTAGACCAAATAAAGAACCAAAAGAGAAGCCAATAAATTATCTGAGTGGTTGTCAAGAATAACCAGAAATCAGTGGCATTTTTTCTATTTGAATCCAAACAATTTTGGCTGCCATTTTCTAGTGTAGAGAACATGTCACTATCTTCCTTAAACAATCGTTAAGGCAGACAAATTCAAGACAAAAGTAAAACAATTAAACCATTTGTACAAAACTATTTCTTCTGGAAAAATGACAGAATACTCACATGGGGTGGGCCTCATGTGAGTAAAATATTATTATAAAAAATGGAGTCCACCCCCATGTGTGTGATCTATTATTTTGACAGAATCTTTTTTTTTTTTTCTGTAACAGTAGCATTCCTCAAAGTAAAAACACCCTCGTCATTTTTAATATTATTCTTTTCTTCCATATTTGTGGTGGGGAGGCAGATGGCAAAGGATATAAATAATTGGAATAGAGCTAAGCTCAAAATGTAGTGAAGTTGTGTTATGTGTTTTATAAGAATAATGTTATTTATCATTATAATGATGAAATGTTTATGTTGTGACATTCTATATGGAATAATGGAATTAGAGAGTTCATTTTTTTAAGAGGGAATAAATAAAAATAAATGGATGGTATATTGATTAATTAATATTGATAATATTATATAATCTTTTAATCAAAAAAATGTCGTCTGACCATGGGTAAAAAACTTAAAAGAATGCTAAGGCAATACTAGAACAGAAAGTTTGCAACTCTAACCAAACTAAAATTGCCAGCCAATTTTTACCTTGAAAATCCATGAAATTAACTGAGGAATTAATGTAAATTAATTCTCTTTCCGAATTCCAATCCAAGATGACAGTTATCTATATAAACGAGTTCTTAATTATATTCACGGCCGCTGAAAAACTTGTCAAAGTTGTTGACAGTACCAACTACCAAATGTTGAAAATTTCTCCAAGTTGAGAAAATATAGATCTTCCCATTCCCTCATGCTTTAAAGTCAGTCTGTTAGCTGCAGCCTGAGCTTGAGAAAAATGAAATCTCGTTGTCTATGGTAATGGTATGTGGTTTTAATTGAGTTTGATAATTCTATGCGCTTAAGGTTGTCAGGATCGTAACTGTGGATTGGATTGAAGATCGTAAGATTATACTAAATAATGATTATTTAAAATATTCAAAAAGGGTTTTAAGAAAAAAATAACAACTATAACTTAATAACTAGCTAAAAACAAGCAAGTTCACAATGGGAAAATTGGTATATAAAACAAAAATGAGTTTACAGTACTACTGAATTTACAGGCATCAATGTGTGATTTGGAGTTTTTTCATCATTAAAAGTTGAGAAATCACTGTCAATCAGTTTTGCTTGGTGTACATCAAGTTTGACATTATAAATAACATCATGTAAGTTGAAAGCTTTTTGTATATTATTTTAGGTCTTATTACATGTATATCAAAATTTATATAATATCACATGACACTCTATCATTTGTCGTTTAAAATACAATCAATTTTTTCAGCCAATATTTCCTCTCTATATCATATTATGGGCGTGTTCGGTAGGGATTAAAATTGAAAAACTAACCGTTATTGTTGACTTTTATTAGACGAGTAAGACTCAATAACGACTATATTTTCAATTTTAATTATATTTTAAGCTGTAGTGAACATGCCATATGTAATTTATTATGTACATTTTTTATGCACAAATAGTAAAATCCTGATTTGAACAACATTATTTCCAATCAATAGTCATATTTTTTACACATAGGGAGATATCGTTCAAGATGTAAACCATGAATATACAAGTAGCTTAATTGACAATCAATAGGTGTCTTCCTATATAAATTAAATAAGGTTAATCTGATTTACGATTTACCTTTTTTTGGGGTAAAATAGTTCAAGAACATTGAATTGTGGGGGATCGTATATGATCCTACACAATCCTACATGATTATATTCGTTTCTATGCGATTTAGTACGATCCTACGTGATTTTGTTATGCTTTTACCATGATTCTGTATTAGATCTGAGTCGATAAACATGTTGAATATCTTAATTTCTTTTTATTCTTATAAATAGAAACATATGATGCGTATATTTTACATGGAACCAATTGTATCATTAAACTGTTGGTGTGGAAGTTGGGTGTTTAAAAGATCTGGAGTTTTATTTTTATAAACTTTTAATTGAGTACATAGAGCAGCTGTAGCTCACTCTATATTTATTGTTTTTATGATTACTTCGTCGTGATATTTTAACTCTACAAAGTTAGCCTCTTTATACAGACTTGTACTAAATTATTACGGATTACACAAATCGTTCGAAGATCAATATCTTTGAATTTATAATTCTAAGTGCACCTTCTACTTTTCAGTGCAACACTTCATCTTTCAAATGTCAAGAATCTAATTTTCCATGGTCAAAGCTTATTCTTCCAAAGCCTTCTTTAACAGAATACAGAAAATCTAATTTATAGCCTCCTCTTGCTTCTTCTTTTTTTTTTTTTTTCCTCGATACTTCGTTAAGGAACGGGATACATAAAATAAGATGATAGCAGATGTATTTGGAGAGTTTTGCTTCACGTATAGGAATTTTTCACAGGAAAATTCACAGCGCACTCACACGTGTGGGTCCCTCACAATTTTTTAATATATGATGGGGCCCACCATGTGAGTATTCTATCAAGTCTGTGAAATTTTACCTGTTCTTGAGGATTATTTCTTTCAAATTTATAGTAAAGAAGCCACACTATATAGTCAACATACTTTTATATCCGTTAGAGAGTCTACTATTGAAATTAATTAAGAGGAAATTAAACCAAATGTCATTTTGCCATCATATATGTACCAAAATGTCACCTTTTTAAAGAAGTTACAAGAATGTCAAAATTAGACATTTTTACCCCTCTGCATAATTTAAATACCTTCCATGTCTTGTATTGATTGAGATTTGACTACACATGAAAATTGTCCAATTTGTCATAACAAAGTACTACCAAACCGTCAACTCAAGGAAAAAAAGGGAGGAAATCATTTTGTAAAACCTTTCAATTGCTACCTTCTCCAATCAGAGAAAGAAAAAGGAGAAGACAACATCCACCGGCCAACCTCTTGTGAGTCCCACCGTGAACCACCCACCACCGGCCAAAGCGAGAGACAGAGAAAGAACTCTACCGTCAAAAAGAGAACTCCACCGCCCAACGAAGGAGAAACCGACCGTGAACTCACTCAACACTCAATCGACTCGTCGAACAGATTGATTGTGTAAGTCAATACTTCGACATTTTTTCCCTAACTTCATGAAATTTTGTTATACGTATTTTTTCATTTGCATTTGGATTTGTTGTGAAGTAATGACTTTGGTGATTTTGTGTAATTTTTTGAATCTTTGGCTCTCTCTCTATATCGATTTTTTGCATCTGGTTTACGGCTTTTTTAATTATTGGGAGGAAATGGTTGTGGAGGAGTAAAATAGGGATAGACGAACTGCCGTTCCCGATAGTTAGCCTTAGAATTCTCGACAATTGAGTAAATTTAGTACAAGTCAACTGTCGATCCCGACAGTTAGACGCAATAATTCTCGACAGATGGCTGCCTTATGAAATAATGTGAAGCACACATGTTTTATTTATTGTTAAATCTTCCTCACATGTCCTTTTACAGATTGTTCATGTTGCATTGGGTAGTAGTTTCATGTTGTTATATGTCATTTCACTTATTCGCACTACACTTTCGCCTACCCTAATTGTCTAAACGCTTCTCATGTACATGAGGACACACACAAATTTCATTGCCTTATTTCGAATTAATTATTTGTCTATGGTTGTTGTTCCGTAGGTGGTGCGACCGAAGACCAACGGTCCCTATTCGTAGGCGGCGTTTCACGCGCCTTCGAATGCTTGTAGCATCGACTTGGACGCCGTACACTAGGGGTAGGAGGCAAACACAGAAGAAATAGTTGAGATGAATTTTGTACATTTCATTTATTTTGTTCCAGTGACTACCAAGTAACTCTGATTTTGTGAATGTCTACATAATGTGACTTCGATTTTTTGGTTTTGTGAATGTTTCATTTCATTCTTCATGAATTTGTGTGGAAAGTTTTTTTGCAATGTTGATCCTGGTTAATGACACATTAAATATTGTGTTTAAGTAAATTTAAATTTTTTGTAATTTTATGAAGTGTTTCAAACATTTTGTCACATTGATGTACAATAGGTCATTTGTGTTGCAACGATTGCTTTATGGTCCACTAAGGTAACTATAGGTTGTTCGAATTACAAGTCATAAAAGATAGGGCAACCTATAATTACGACAATGAAAATTCAATCGTATATTATGAAAATAATGACATTGAGAAGAATAACTTATTAATTATGGAGTAATAAATTTCACATCTACAACTTATCACAGGTGACAAAAGTAATGGTAATTAATTATGGAGTACATTTTAATTATAAATTTTATTACACTTCAATTACTGGTAACATCATGCCAATTGTCCTGCACATTTAAGTTTAACATTGGATTATGTGGTTGGCAACTTGAGCATCATAAATGTTTCACCACTCCACTTACATTCGTCGTCCACATTTGCGAAATTTCTCGCATAAGAAACGGTGAATCTCAAATTATCACTCATACTTGAAATGTTGGGATTGCAACTGTAAGAAGTCGGCACAATTAATATATCGAGATTGAATACCATCAAATGTGGAAAACAGCTAATAAAGGTTTTGAACAGTTCTTAAGTGTTGAAATCGATAGTTGAATTGTGTATCCCGACAGTTCATAAACTATCGAATTCGACAGTTTAACTGTCGGGACCCGACAGTTTGAAACACTATGTTCGACCATTTCAGTACGAACTGTTGGGTTAGTTTCAAAGCATTTATTTCAAAAAAAATTAGGAGGATATTATTGTAGAACATTAATGAGTAATAGCTTCAAGAATTGGAACTTATTATCACCATGTTGTATTTAACATTTACGAAATAATGAGTTAAGAGATTAAAATATAAACAATTTCTAATAGCTAATATCTCGAAATGGATGATTAATTAAATACTCATGTGTTCTTGATGAAGCAATGAATGAAAAAGATGAAGTTTTTGGAAGAAAATATGTGTTAATGGATGATGATTTATGACTTGTGTTTGTTTATGTTAAGTTTTGAATTCCTTTTATTTATTTTTTAGAAGAAAATAAGTTTTATTCAATATAATATACATATATACAATAAATAAAATAATAAAAATTTAATTATCAAATCAAATCATTAATGACATTCCAATCAAACATTAATTGCTCTTACAAAGGTCAAAGGTGACCCCAAGGGTAATTTGGACATTTCACAACAAAAAGTGACATTTTTGTACAAATTTAGTGCACATCCAAATTTTTTGTGAATTTTCAAATTTAGTGACATTTATGAAAATTTCCCATTAATTAATTATGTAAACGATGGGATGCTACTTGATAGAGTAAAAAGTCCCTTATTACTTCATGATAAATGGATGTATCATAAATTTTCCAGTTTGGTGTAACTATCCTAATATTTGGCTACTTGCATGTAGCCTTCATTTTTTTGGCTTCTATAAATAAATGGCAGCCTTTGTAATAGAAGTCTAAATCCATGTTAATGAGGTTCACTTTCCTAACTCAAAATTAACTAAGATGATGACAGTGAGGACTATCAGAGCACAATAATGATCACAATAATATCACAAGTGGCTTTCTTTCTTTTCCCCCTTTTGAACTACATAAGTTGACTTTTATTGATACCAAGAATTTCATTAAACTTGTAGGCATCATGGTAATGCCCCAAAGGTGCACTTAGTATTACTAGAAGTCTAGTCTCTATCAGGTCTAATTTTGATCTTGAACTAACTTACAATATACGCCGAAAAAGATATATTCTGAAAACCCTATTTCCTTAAGAACTTTTTCGTTTTAGATTAGCTTTCCTCTATATTTTGTAGAAGAGTGAATATGTATATACATAGAGTTGTTATTTGGAAAAATGCTTGTATCCTATATTCAATCCAGACCATCTTGCTTAATATTTGAAAATTGCCCAATTTTCTATAATATAAAAAGCACTTATAGTTAAGAGCTTGTCTATTTCTGCTTTCAATTGAAATTTGGACCGTTGTAGCCTACATTTTTTGACACAATTGTAAGAGAATGTGCCTCACTTGTTTGAATATAACGGTAAAAAAATAAAGTCATTTCTATTGATTTTAATTGGAACCTGACAAGCACTAAATAAGAAACAAGTTACATTAGAAAATCTTTAAGTACCTACAATTGCTTAATATCTTGTTCTTATAAACATTTCAAACATATTCTCCAATAAGAAAAAAGTTCATTTTTTAACCATAAAGTTGAGGCTATATATTGTCAAAAAAGTAATGATCAACTTATTTCTTTATGCATATGTGCTGTTAAAAGTTATCATGTACACACCAAGTAATCCGGGGAGTAGAAAAAGACTCCCACTTCCATAAATATTGAACACTTCATTTTTGGATTTATATAAAGTTATTGTCATTGTGCAGTTAAGCACATGGTAGTTCCTTGTCTTGGCCGTAGCTTCCCCAATCGCTATTTGTGGACCAAACTTAGAGAATTCCTCTGCTATTCCACTGACTTGCAGCGAGCAAAGAGAGGGAAACTTTAATGAGGGTTTTGCCAGTAAATAAGAAATAAATATAACCAAATAAATTCATCTCCTTTTTAATAGCAACTGTATATTTAGGTATACCTATCTATTAATATTGTCATCTGTTATGTTCTTGTTTCTATTTTTACCTTTACCTTTCTGTCTTTAATGCGATTTTGAGTGTTCTAACCGTATCAAAATAAATCTGATTCATACCTTAAGAGTATTATTGAGGATAAAATATGAAAAGTAATACTTTTAACTGACTTTAATAACTTCAAATTTTAGTTAAAATAGTTTAACACTTAATTATGTTGGCCATTGAGGTCAATTCTCTTTCGTTTGCCCAAAGGATCCTTGTTTAGAGAAAAATAACGAGACAATAAATATATAAAAAAGAGAAAAATTACGGAAGGTCGAAGTATTTCTCTATATGATAATTCTGCACAATCATATACAATTTTCACTCATCAAATCCCCAAGTTTCATAAGGAAAATAATATGAATAATGTTATTTATTATTATGATAATGAAATATCGGTGATGTGTTAATTTATGTAGAATAATGAAATTGAGCAGTTCAATTTTATGAGCAAGAGAGCAATGAGAGAGAAAAATGTGAATGATAATAAACTGTCACATCACAGGTGTTCCATCATTTTGATGATAAATAGCATTACTCAAATAATATTGAAGGTTATTATATCCATCAATTTCTACTCTTTGAACAACCCACAAAGAGGGAAAATTGAGGTGTTAGACTTGAAATTTTCCTCTAAACCGTCGAGTCAAGTGTACTCAAAAGATAAAAACATTAATCTATTTATATTAAATATATGTGCACGTTTGACCTAGTTTTCCAATTCGGATGCCTTAATGATGGAAATTTTGATAATTTTTCTTATCACTTCAATACATGAACAAGTTTTGCCATCTTTCTTGCACCATAAGGAACAACCGCATGCATGAAGAAAATACGTACAAAATATTCCTAGACATATCCTGGTTCTCGACTCTCCGATACTATAGAACTGATGCTATAAAATATAGCATGTAAACAAATTCTGCATTATCAATATGGAAAAAGATCGTTTTGGAAAGTACGTACTTGTAACAAAATAACAGAGCTTTGAACTACTTATAGGGTTGCTTGTATAACCGTGTGTTTACTTTCAAAGGATTAAAGTTAATTTTCTTCGCTAAAAAAATAAGCAAGCAAAAAAGTTGAATTAGATACAAACTCATCATGGACAAATTCATTTATATCCCTCTTTGTGTGAATAAAATTTTACTATACCCAAAAATATCACTGAATTTTGATAAGAAGTTAACAACTGTCTTGAATTCAAGTAAATTTTCATCATCCCTAATTGAATAGTTACAATTCTATGGAAGCTGCAAGTTTCGTACAACATCTACATGAAAATATTTTGCATGAAAAATATTGAAAAGTAGAAGCTATTAATATAAACAAAAGGAGATATTGAATTAAGGATTCAAAATTATATTAGCAGCTTCTATTTCTCAATAGTGTTTATACAAAATATATACGCGTAGATATTGTACAAAATTTGTTACTCCTATGAATTCTAACTCTATAAATTTTTAACTCAGGAGTTGTGGATATGACGTGTTGGGTTTTGTGACTCAAATTCAGTCCAAATCAGGTCTAGGGTTTCTCGTTTTGGTGTATTGGACTTGAAAATGTCAAAATATGGTCCAAAAAGGAAAAAAAGAAGGATTGACGGTGTTGGTCGGACGAGGTCACATTTATTTCCTTATTTTTCGATTTTACGCGATTTTTTACCTAGTTTCATATTTTAGGTTTATTCTAGGGTTTGGATATGTTTTTGTTTGCTTTCTTTTAATCTTGTTATTGTTTGTGTGATCTATACTTCATATCGCGCCATATCACCTCCTCAAATTACTAACAACATGAATTTTCGCCTTCTATAAATTAAACATTTACAAGATTTTCATAAACATGTTTAGACAAGGTTGAAAACGTAAAGTTATTTTTTACGTGACTTTTAATTTTCAACATATTTTGATATGTTATATTTTTCTTATTTTTAGTTAAAAAGTTTACTTATTTAAAAATAACTCTTATCTAAACTCTCAAAATAAATAATTTACTCACTTCAATTTCTTCAGTAATTGAGCAACATAAGGAAGGTGATTTTATGATATTGTTGGAGCAGGTTGACCATGGACCTGATCCTAAAGAGATGAACAAAAATCCAATCTAGCAATTAGTTAAAAATGATTTAAGCAATTAGATAGCAAGTTACTTATTTTCTTATGAACATTATACTCAAAATGTTTATTGACTGGTGTTGAACCACACAAATTCAAATAAAATAAACATGACTAGGATCTTATTTTGAAATGTTTGTGATCAATAATTGAGAACTTCCAAGAAGGTACTCAGGAACAAAAATCTCAGAACGATCCCAGGTAATTGTAAATGTTTCTGTTAATGATAAATAACTAATTCAAGACTAACTTCGGAGTTGTCTTGAGCAAATTCAAGGAAAAAATAAAGAGACTACTTCAATTTCTGCTATAAGCAACACAAGGAAGGTGATTTTATGATATTGTTGGAGCATGTTGATCACCCTAGACCTGATCCTAACGAGATGAAAAAAATCAGGTCTAGCAATTTGTTAAAATGATTTAAGCAATATGGGATTGGCTATAGAAATGTATGGTGCTAAAAACCGAGAGATTATTACACCATCCGCTTTTTTGGCATGCAAGTGAGGTCAAAATAGATGTACAGCCTTTCTATCGAATACACCGGAGACTCTTCTGGATATTTTCGTGCAGATTGCAACGGAGCTATGGACTTTCCAAATTTTGAGTACGATAACAAATTTACGAAATTTCATTCAAGTTGTGAGTCCAAAAATGACCAAGAGCCAAAGAAACACCAGACATATTGTAATGAAGATCATTGATTTTTTGGGCTCCAATATACCAACAATCCGGGCTCAATTAATCCAAATCAACCACCACAGACAATCCAAATCCTTCCAACTATCTTCCAAAAAAACAAAACAAAAAAAAAAACGGTTGCTTCGACGAATCAGCCCACAAAGGACTTAGTGTGAAGAAGAAGATAGCCTCTATATTCAGCCACCAAGGCTAAGGAAGAAGGGAGAAAACAGATCATAGCTCAGGATTTATTAGGTATCAAAACCTAACAAATCTCCACCTTGATTCCAAATAAATCTGCAAGTAACCAAAACACATATTTTATACTTGTATAATCAAAGTAACCAATAGAATTGGTATCACAGACCTTACCTCGTATTTTGAACCCGAAGCACATACCATATTTGTTTCGTATACTCACCAAGGCTAAGATCAAGAATGCTCAAGTAGAATCAGATAATCACAGTAATCAATTAAGAGCATATAAAACATGCGATAGAGATATCATAGAGGATAACATATATAGATCTTTTTAAACATGTTCACACAGAACAATAAATTAACACCAAGTTACTCAACATGCCAACATCCCAACAAATGCATAAACAACCCTACAAAGAAGATCTCACCACGCTTATTCTATCTCATTCCATGTCGCTCATACCTCAAGGATACATATCTCACCTTATCGCCCACCATGCTCACCAAACTCATCATTCAAACCATGTCTAACAGGTAAAAATCTATATTTCCTAAGTTCTTGGGATAATCGTCTATCATCACATCACTTCTCCCAACCTATTTAGATAATGGGTCTCCACGTAATAGAAGTTATAGAAGTGTCTCACTCACACTCTACCTAATCAAGGTCTCTTACCGATAAATGATTTCAACATTTGATCACATTTCTACTCGAGTTTTCCTACTTTTCTCAAAACAGTGTCAGACAAGTGTAAAATAATTGAAGTATATACAAGTTCATCATATTCTTTTTTTTTTTTTTGTGTTTCTGTAAAATTTTCAGGAAATTTGCCATTTATGGCCTTTGAAACTTTTTGTTGAATCAAAATAAACTTCATCTTTTGTTGCCAATTGAAAAATTCCCTATCCCATTGAAAATTTCAACTTCAAAATGTGAAGATATTTTGAAAAATAGAACAACCAATAATGCACAAATAGATCACACAAAGTAATCATAAGACAACAATATACAACGTTCTTAATTCCCAGGATTTCGTAAGATTCATTGTCTTAGATCAAGAGAATGTTCGAACGAGTCAAGTCCAGATGTTCTAATATGATAATTAATGCAGTAAGTAAAAAGATATATAAACAAGAAATTCAAAACTTCCACGCAATGCAGTCTCACACAGTGACTAAACAATATTTATAACACAAAAGCAATTACCAACTAGCATTCAAAATTCAACACTTCAAAAAGAGCAATTAATTCCTAAATTTCTAGCACAAGCAATAGTTACCCATTCACGTAACTCCAATCCTAATGTCACCCCCACACGATAATGCGCTAATGCTGAAATTTAAACAAGATAAGTCAATTTACCAAAGCGGACATATCTGAGTCTGTAAATTACGAGAGATGTAAATTTACTGCTTTAGGACCGTAATTTGTGGCTTAAAGTAATTCAGTAAATGTTTTGCAGTTTCGACCGTCGTACCCACGAAGGGAAAAATCATCCAACTTTTCCTGCGTAACCTGAAACATTAAATCAAAAATATTCGTACGTTCATGAAATCAAAATAAACAAACTGCTTGAAGAATCTGTTGTCGAAAACTGAGCTACGCGCCTGCTGATTTGCCCATGCGTCGCCGTCGCCGATTGTCACCCCCACGCACTGATGACCCAAGAGCGCCTCTACCTGCAGAAGCCTCATGTGGTGTCCATTCGTCCAACCAGCCACTGGTTTGGCCAAAAATCAAGATTGCAGGTCCGGTCCAAAAGGGAAAAAATGGGCAGATTCGTTTCTGCCTTTTTCTGCCGATTTTCAGATGCGATTCTGGGAGTTTCTTGGTCAGATTCTTCGTCGAAATTCACGCCAACCGAAGCTGTACCAACAATCCGGGCTCAATTAATCCAAATCGACGACCATAAAGACAAACAAAATCTTTCCAACTATCTTCCCAAAAACGGTTGCTCCAACGAATCAACCCACTAATGACTCGGTGTGAAGAAGAAGATAGCATCTATATTTAGCAACTAAGGCTAAGGAAGAAGGGAGAAAACGAATCATATATATATATATATAGTATAGGTGGGCTTTTAGGTTAGGGATAATAAGGCCCAACAGGTAGAATACAAGTGGGCTACAACTGAAAAGCCTTCCAAGATAATGGGTCGGGCCATGAGTAACACTAATTGAATTAGATTACTTCAAATGACCCACGTAGGTTGTCGAATGATTTGTTCAATTGTGGTGTTGACACTTCACTTCACTTATCGGTCGATGCCTATGAAGTATAATCCAAACTAAAATCGATTTAACATCATAGTACGATATTTATTGGGTATCAAATCCCAACAAAGATATTGACTAGGACAAATGAAGTGTAGTTTCTTAAACTATTACATTGTGTCCTCGTCTCTAAACGTAGTAAGTTTAGACCTTTTTTTTTTTTTTTTTTTTTTTTTACAGTATTGGCTGGAGGTTTACCCGAGCCTCTATCCTAATTATGTAATATGTTTTATCTCTATTAATTAATCCATTTGTGAGGTGGTTAAAAAATAAAATAAAATAATTCCAAATATCTTCCCTTAATAAATATCTCTCCACACTTTTTTGTAAATAACGTAGGTCGGGTAAATGGGTAATATAAACTTGGGCATGCTCAATCTCAGTAAGAAAATGGAGAGTAGCCCATCTTGCCAGCAAATTTGGAAATCTAGCTCAACTTGTATGCAATATGTTAAATTGAATAAAGTATAAATTTTGTCTCATAATTGAATAATTGAGTGTAACAAACGTAATGCTAATCGTCAAGTTCATTTCATTATCCAAACTTGTCTTAGTTTGGTGGACCATCAAATATTCTAATATAATTGTGCCCGTGAATTTGAATTTCGCACGCTGATTCATACGTCCACGATGCTACGTCCATTGCCTATTTTACATTTTAGTTTCCTCTTTTTATTTAATTTTTCGTTCCATGATTGGAGGGGTGGGGGCTGATTATTTGTTATAAAAATATCGGTCTGCCCCCAGCCAACGGTTCTGGTGCTTATAACAATTTAAAATGGTTACGTAACTTATGTTTTTGGATCAAAATTTTATTCTTCATACACCTATATTATACTCTAGACCTTAATGAAATGCCATAACTTGACATTTTAGCATATAGCACGTTTTCAACTTAATGGGCAAAAAATGGAGAGGTCCCTTCTTGGGGTAGGGGTAGGGGTAGGGGTAGGGGTAGGGGTGGAGGTCTATATACCATATTATGGACCAAGTAATAGAGAAGGTGGAGTAAGGATCAACTTTGGAGCTCCATACCCTTTTCTTCTATAAATATGTAAACTGGATTTAGTTTAAAGAATATCCCATTCCTTTGCTGAAAAATGGCAATTCATGTCTCTTTGCGTTTGTTTTTTCTCTCTGTCACATTTCCATATTTTCTGCAAATTTTTGCTGAAACAGACACTTATATTGTCCATATGGACTTATCATCAATGCCCAAAGCCTTTTCTAGCCACCATAACTGGTACTTGACCACTCTTGCCTCCATATCAAATAGTATTGAAACCAGTACAGATTTCGTGGCGTCTTCTAAACTTGTCTATGCTTACACTAATGTTATGAATGGTTTTAGTGCAACTCTCTCACCTTCTGAGCTTCAAACTTTGAGAAATTCCCCGGGCTATGTTTCTTCAGTTAAGGATACCAGTGTCAAAGTTGACACCACTCATTCGTACCGATTTCTCGGCCTGAATTCTAACCAAGGGGCATGGCCAGATTCAGACTATGGAAAAGATGTCATAATTGGGGTGGTGGATACCGGAGTTTGGCCAGAGAGCAAAAGCTATAGAGACGATGGAATGACTGAAATTCCATCGAGATGGAAAGGGGAATGTGAAAGTGGCACTCAGTTTAATTCGTCCATGTGCAACAAAAAGCTTATTGGAGCAAGATACTTCAATAAAGGCCTACTTGCAAAAGATCCGAACTTGACCATCGCCATGAATTCTGCACGAGATACTGACGGGCATGGGACTCACACTTCATCAACAGCTGCTGGGAATTTTGTTGAGGCCGCATCATTCTTTGGCTATGCCTCAGGGACTTCAAGAGGCATGGCTCCTAATGCTCGAATTGCTATGTACAAGGCCTTGTGGGACGAAGGTGTTTATTTATCTGACATTCTGGCTGCAATTGATCAGGCAATCATGGATGGGGTGGATGTATTAACCTTATCATTGGGAATAGATGGCCTTCCTCTATATGCAGATCCCATTGCCATAGCTACGTTTGCAGCCATGGAAAAGGGAATATTTGTTTCCACCTCATCAGGAAATGAGGGTCCATACATTGGAACTTTGCACAATGGAACACCTTGGGTCCTCAATGTTGCTGCTGGAACAGTTGATCGCGAATTCGGGGCCAATTTGACACTTGGAAATGGAATCTCTGTTGGGGGTTTGTCTCTCTACCCAGGAAACTTTTCTTCATCTGATGCATTCCCAATTGCATTCGTGGATTGCGAAAATGAGAAGGAATTGAAGAAAATTGGGAACAAGATTGTAGTGTGTCTTGACACTAATAATAAGCTGAATGAACAATTTTACACTGTGGGTAAAGCAAAAGTCATTGGTGGGTTCTTCATAACAAACAACACTGATTTAGAGTTCTTAACCGAAAGCAGATTTCCATCAGTCTTTTTCAATCTTGACGAAGGTCAAAAAATTTTGGACTACATGAAGAGTGAGTCTGATCCCAAAGCAAGCGTTCAGTTTAAACAGACACTACTGGGGATTAAATCAGCTCCAAAAGTGACGAGCTATAGCTCAAGAGGACCATCACCAAGCTGTCCATTTGTCTTGAAGCCTGATATCATGGCTCCGGGTGCTCAAATTTTGGCTTCATGGACTCAGAAATCTCCTGTCGCATATTTGAGTTCAGTCAAACTCTTCAATATGTTCAATATTATATCTGGAACATCAATGGCATGCCCACATGCCGCTGGAGTGGCAGCCCTACTGAAAGGAGTGCACCCCGATTGGAGTCCTGCAGCCATTCGATCAGCAATGATGACCACTGCTGATGTATTTGACAACACGAAAAATCCAATCCAAGACATTGGATACAATAATGAACCTGCCACTCCTCTTGCTATGGGAGCTGGCCATATCAATCCTAACAAAGCATTAAACCCGGGACTTGTATATGATGCAAATGTGGAAGACTATATTAATCTTCTTTGTGCATTAAATCTCACCTCAAAACAGATACAAACCATCACAAGGTCACCTTCTTATAATTGCTCTAATCCATCACTCGACCTGAATTATCCATCTTTCATTGCCTACTTCAACATAAACGACACCAACTCCAATGCTGAGACAGTACAATACTTTCAAAGAACAGTTACTAACATTGGAGATGGAACATCAACCTACGTCGCAAAATTGACACCAATGGATGGATTAAAAGTTAGCGTGGAGCCTGAAAAATTGGTGTTCAGCAAGAAGTACGAGAAACAAAGCTACAAGCTCACAATACAAGGTCCAAGACTCTTGCAGGATACATTGATTTATGGGTCATTGACTTGGGTTCAGACCGATGGCAAGCATTCAGTTGGAAGTCCAATTGTCGCCGCAAGTTTGTCCAGTGAAATGATTTCGAACAAAAATAGTTAACTAACTTGTGATCCAATAACTGTTCAGTAAATTTCAGCTGACTTGCAGCTCAATACTATGGATATGATTTCAATGGTGGTTGATTAAATGAGTTACTTTACAATTAACAGTCCAAAAAATAACAAAAGTTCATGTGCTGTATTCAGAGGAAGATTCCATCTATGAATTCACAAAATTATTATACACTATGGTGTGATGGAGACATTTGTATCGTTATATATATGGACCCTCAATGAAAAGAATTATTGCATGCTCAATCACGGGATAAAAGAATACCATCATAATTGATTGCTTAACTATTTTGTCTTGATTATACCCACAAGAAATGTATTTTCCCATTAATTAGGCAACTGTAGAGCAGGGACATTTTTTTTTCCTACTTCAAGTTCGTCTTGGTCCTGTTCGATATTTATATTACATTTACTGTCTTAATTAATTTGAGTCTTAGTAAATTGTTTTCCAACTGGTTTTTCTGTCGCTGAAAACTTTTACCAACAGAAAACTAGGCATCGTCCTTTGTGTGTGTCGCCTTTTCTAGTTTCTCTCTTTTTGTAGTGAGATGAAATTAGTCTTCCTAATTTTTCCTAGTAAATCCCATACCTTCTGCTAGATCCATCATTCCAATATTTGGAATATATATGTATACAATATATTTTCGTAATTAGGTAATTTTGCCCACATGCTGGCCAGGGTCCCAAAGTCTGGCCTTGACACAGCTTGGGTCCCTTGGCAAGCCAACTTGAGCCTGATCCATTTCGAAACCACTGTATAATAATCAAATATTTAAAAAGTTGTTTAATGATGCGAAGCCGTTGTATCCAACTCGTAGGAAGAGCTTGTTTGGTGCATATTTTTGGAGTAAGAATGCATTTTTACTATTGATATGATGGGGAATATGTGGAAAATGCTAGCATCTCGGAGTTGTAGAAATCAATAAGTGACATGTTACTTGGAAGAAACAAATTGTCTACATCCATATGCGAGGTGAAAAAATAAAACAATAAAACTATGTAGCATTGACTATTGCCTCATTATCCAATGAAAATACATCTCAACTTTATTAGACAATAAACCCTTTTACCACTAGAAGCATCAGTCGTGCTATAGATATAATTCTTTGTCAAAAGATTTATGCATGTTTCAATGTCATTTCTTGCATAAAAAAAAATGAGTATGGTAAAACTACAAGGTATGTAGGTTTCGAAACAAGCATTTAAAAAGAAAGTGAATGTTTATCTTTTATTATGTCATCCATCATAGAACGATTTTTCTATAAAAATATTATGTAACTAAAACCTGGAATTCTGTTCGTTTTGAAGTTCTTCAAATCAAAGGTTCAATACATTACATCTTATCATCTTTTAGAAACCCACAAGAAACATATGTCACATTCACTCACAAATCAATCCAATACTTAATTACGTGCTATCTTGTACCAAAAACTAAAAGCTAGAAGATCTTTAAATTTAAGGCAATACTAATTTTCCATATTTGATGAAGTTGAAGAGCCAATAAGCTCCAGCTCATCATATTGTTGGCAAAGACTAGAGAGTAAACCTTTCGTGCAAATCTTCTCCTTTATATGCACACGTTTGTCATAACCTATTCCTATTTAATATCATCTTCAGACATTTTGCCTATACCTTTTTCACAAAACAAATTTATTGCAAGTGTCAAGATTCTACGAAATTCATGAATAAATATATTATCTTTATGTCAAAGGATGTTGCAAATGATCTCTCTCTCTCTCTTTTTCTTTTTTTTTTAAAAATAAATTATTCATCGTCACTCATTATTCCCATTCTGGTACATATTTCTCTCGCTTTGATTTATTCAACTTAATTCTGTTGATGATTCCGAATAGAACATGAATCTAGGTGATGGTTCAAAAGAGTAATCAGGCTATCTTGTCTCCCTCTCTTCATGGATCCAGCCACATGGAAGAATTGCCCATTTTAAAGCAAAGTATGCCCCAACCTTCGTTCTCGAAGAAGAATTATACAAGAATTAAAATGATTTTTAGTTATGAAAGCGAAAAGTTCGGTTCATAATTACATTTATTCCATTGATAAGATTTTCATTAGTTTTCGATTTAGTTTGATTCTATCGGGAACTCGAGCATACAGACCCTAGGAAATGGATTTAAGCCCCTATTTGTTAGAATTTAAAATTATATTTCTATCTAAGTCAACGTCAATAATTAATTTTAATCACATATTTCATAGAATTCACAACTCTTCAACCACGCATTTTATCAACTTTTTATCAAAATATATTAAAAATATGATTTAAATCTCCACCAAACATGGAGCTAAATGTAGACTTCATTAAATAAATCAATGTTCTGTCATAAAATTCATATACACGTCAGATTCGACTTTGAATCCATGCAGATTTTATGCAACAAACTTTGTTAAAGATAATTTATTTTAATTTTTTCCATTGCATGCATATTATAGTTTGCGTGCAAATTTAGAAATTTTCTAATGCTGATGACTTGAATCACCCAGGGTTGTGTTAATTGCTTCAAAAAGTTTTTTAGAGGAAATGTTGCAAGTTTCACTAATTCTATCATTTCTATACCTGACTTAATTTAATAAAATCATGTGTGTGAGACAAGCTAGCAAAAACTTGCAAGAAAATGTTATCAACCCAGCAAGAACAGACAGACGTATCGGAGAATGAAACAATCATTTCATCATGTTTGATGCGTCGTATTAGATCGAATAAAAGTGCAAATAATACAAGGATTAAAATTAATTCAGGGAGCTTATCTTTCTTTAGTCAACTTGATCAAAATATTACGCTCTTTGAGATAGAGAAAAAATCACTTGTAAACATATAAATAGAAAATACTTCTAAGTAAAAATATTTAATTGTAAGTTAAAAAAAAAAAAGTAAATCGTTACTTATAAGTAAATTAGTAGAAAATCGGTACTTATAATTAAATAAGTTTTATAATAATTAACTTGTTTTATTAATTGAAGTTTATAAAAATATGTTAAGTTATTAATTTTGCTAGTAATGTAAGGAATATTTTTAAATAAAAGTAACTTTTTCACTTAAAAGTAAAAGTAAAATAAGTTATACAAATAGGTTGTAGTCAAAAAGTGAATGTACTTTATTTTAAGAAAATATGTAAATGTACACAAACACCCAAAAAAAAAAGTTTTAAACTAAATAACTTTTTTATGTTAATCATTGTTAAAAATAAGTTTTTTAGTTTGACGCAAAGGTAAGATTTATTTATTTTATTTTTTTAAAAAAGTAATTTTCTTATTGAAAAGTAGAGAAATGTAAGTTATCCAAAAATATTTGTAGAAAAAATTACTTTAAAAATTTTTCTTTTTTTATAACCTAGACAAAAATATTGACATTTTTTTTTTTTTTAATGTATCAATACTACGTTTTTTTTTCTAATATACTATAGCATCAAATGTTGTAATTAGAACTATAATAAATAATCCATCTTATTACAATCCCTTATCTTTTCCTCCCTAATACAATATGGTGAATAAATTTGGTTCATGAAACCTTGCTTTAAAATGAAGAATTATCAAGATGTTTGTTGCCAAATTAGTTGCACTTATCCATCCAAATCCTTCATTTTACGGTTGGTTTAAACTCGATCCAGATGGAAATGGAATGAGTTTGTTTGCCACAACCCAATTGCCAAGTGTTAATATGAATTTTGGTGAAAATTGGTGTTTTCAAAACCTTTCAATAGTGGTGCATTTTCATGAACGAATTTTTGTGAATTCTTCTCAGCCTTACATCTTTCACTTGTATATAGTTGTTATTAGAGACTCTGTAGTTAAGGGTAATTTAGCTATCTCTAGTTTCAAATTTGGTGCATTTTCTAGCATGAACTTCATGAATTTTCAGCCATACATCTCTCTCGGAGACTTCATGGGAGCTTCACCATAATTTTAGCAACACCTATTTATAAATCTTGACGCATGTTCATGCATGAATTTCATGGTTTTTCAGCCACTTATCTATCATTATAAAGTATATGAGATCTTAAGGGTATGGTTTTAGGGAGTTGTAGTCTGTCTCGACCTATTTCCAAACAAATATGTTGCTGATATAATACTTACTATTTTATTAAATTAAACTCTTAGAAATTCGAGCTGGAAGAGTGGATTCTCTCTCACACACATGATAGGAGGAGATAAATTTAAAAAAGACATGGATTTTGTTTTTGTGTGCTTGGGATACACATATAATTCATGATTTGTGTTAGGAATTTGAGGAGGTGATATGGCGCGATATGAAGTATAAATTGCACAAGTTATAAAATATTAAAAGAAAGCAAACAAGAAGATGAAGTTGACAAAGAAACCGAATACTTTATTGACAACCAATGGAGAGAAAAATTACAACTTTTGCAAGTTAAGATCTAATAAATTGAATGAAGGGTCTACTATATATATGAGATATGTCCAAACCCTAGAATAAATCTAAAATATGGAAATTAGATCAAAAATTGTGTAATACTGAAAAATAAGGAAAACATCGGTGGCCTGTCGCTTGAGCTTCAAGAGCTTGTCACTCGAGCAAAGGCTCAGCGCAGGTAGGCGACGGACTTGCTATTTCAATTTTGCTCCTCTCACTCGAGTGGGAATCGAGCATCCGTCCAGCGCCTCAATCCATCTTTTTTTTTCCTTTTTAGATCCTATTTTGACATTTTCAAATCTAAATACTCCAGAACGTGAAACTCTATACCCAATTTGAACCGGATTTAGGTTACAAAACTCAACAATATCCACATTGACACAAATTTCGGTGCAACGAACGTAGCTCCAAAAGTTCTCCACCTGGAAAAATAAGTCTGACTGCAGCGAAATACACTGAATTCTTCAACCAGAACCAAACCTCTCCAACACTCGAAAATATTCTTCATCTTCCACCATATCCAAATACGGATATAAATGAACCCAACCCTCGAATTCCCAAAATTCACAACGAATTCAAAATTTACCAAACAGGGTCAAAACACACCATGTAGTAGAATCTCCACTAAAAGCTTTAACTGAAGGCCCTTGGCTAGACTCATCACATTCAACAACTCCAAAAATATGCACATTCAAATCAGCATCCATGTACCTATTTCCAATGGGTCTCATCCTAGCCGTTAAATACAATGGAACCGCACACTGTGGTGGCAAAGCGAAATTACACATCTCTCAAATTTGATAGAGTAGTATTCTTCAAAATAGACCCAGAGCTAACTCCTAATAGTACTGTACCAAACTGTATTTTCACCACGGTACCAAACATGTGCTGATATTTCTTCGCTAATTTTGCCCGGACCTTGCAAGATGTATAACTGAGACTTTCTCCACCCTTCTAATACAACACTAACACCTTTTCGAACCTTCAAGACTGTACCTGCACTAGAGAGCGTGTAACCTCTCGAATCCAAGGTACTCAACGAGATGATGTTCTTCTTCAAGTTTGGAACATGTCGAGCCTGGCTAAGTGTTATGATTGTTCCATTTACCAACTTCAATCTCACTCTCCCAATACCAGCTACCCAACAAAATTTGTTGTTTCCCATGACAACGACACCTTGCATCACCATTTCATATGACTCAAAAAAATCCCGATTGGGACTCATATAAAACGCACAAGCTGTATACAAAATTCACTCCTCGTTAGGCTCGGATTCCACGTCAGAAATCATCAAAAGATCTCCATCACTTACAAAGTTCTCTGCGATGTCTGCTTCACCTGAAGTCTCTAATTGCCTCCCACGATTTGCAGCCGAATTACCTTTACCCCGCAACTTCTAGCAATCTCTCTTGATGTGTCATTTCTTCTTGCAGTAATAGCAGACCCTATTATTGAAATCCACACTCGGCTTGCCTCTTCGCAAATTACCACAAACCACAAGAGTTTCATCATCTCTGGAACCAGCTCCAACCAAATACTTCATCTTCTCATTTGAGAACAAGATATCATGTGTTTTCAATGGTGAGTGTGTCACGACTGTACAAAATTGTGTCTCTAAACGACGAGAACGAACCGGCAGAGAGCACAACAGGATTAAGGCCAAGTCCTCTTCATCATATTTTACCTCTAACGTCTCCAGATCAATGTCGATCTCCTTAAACACGGCCAGATGGTCTTCAAAGCTTCTGCTTCAGATGTAATTTGCTGGTCAGACTTTTGGTCATGCACAATTGCTTAAGTATAAACCACAATACATCTGGTATTTTCTCTTTCAAAACATCATGAAGAATGTGGTTAGATAGATGAAGATGAATTTGCAAAAGTGACTTGCGATCCTTTCGTTGCTTCTCCTCTGTTGTCCAAGTTGTAGGCATTTTATCAAATCCCAACAAAGCATCATCCAAATCCATCTACACCAATATAGCTCTCATCTTCACTTGCCACAAAGAAAATTTTGTACTGTGATTCAACAGCGGAATATCATACTTCATGGTAGCCATCGAAAATAAAAAACCTCGAACGAATCAAATCTTTGCTCTGCGGAACTGTTGAACCTTAGTTCTAATACTACTTGTTAAGAATTTGAAGAGGTGATATGATGTGATATGAAGTATAGATCGCACAAGCTATAACAAGATAAAAAAAAAGCAAACAAGAAGATGAAATTGATATAGGAACCGAATATTTTATTGATAACCAATGGAGAGAAAAATTACAACTTCTGCAACTTAAGATCTAATAAACTGAATGAAGAGTCTACTATTTATAGGAGACATGTCCAAACTTTAGAATAAATCTAAAATATGGAAATTAGGTATAAAAAAAAATCGCTTAATAAAGGCGGGTGATGAATTCACTGTTCCAATTTTGCTCATCTCGCTCAAGCAAGAGTCGAGTGTTCGTCCAGCGCCGTCAATCCGTCTTTTTTCTTTTTTGGACCATATTTTGACATCTTTAAGTCCAATACTCCAAAACGTGAAATCCTACACCCAATTTGAACTGAATTTGGGTCACAAAACCCAACATATTGGTTTGTCCATATATAGATACGCTTACGATTTGAATTTCCATGTGTTCAAATGGATACATAGACCATTTCTATATGTCAACATCCTGTCAATATTATGTGCATAATCTTCAATATATTTATATACATTGGAGCTCGTTCAATTTTGAGCAAAAAAATTTCATTTTAGGCAATTAACATTTTTCAGTCAAACTCATTTGACACTCATTTTAATCTCATTCTCGTTCTTTTTTTTTTTTTCTCGTTCTCATTTTAACCATACATTCTCCAAATAAAATAATATTGCACATAAATCTAAAACTTTTCATCACTTTTCCACCACATATTCTCCCATCAATCACTATTCAAAAAATTCTATTCTCATTTTAATGAGATTCAAACACATGCGAAGTTTCAATTTGTTTCAGTGCGGTCACCAATAAGAATTTTTTTTCACCAAATTTATGTGATTTCATATGTGGGAACAATATTTGTATACATGACCAATATGAACGTTAATGTAATTGTCAAGTTGTGCAATAATTGTATCTTTCAACTTATAAAAGTTGTGTTTAAATAACATGCGACTATGTCATGTTCTCAAAAAGTATATAGTTACAATAATTATTGATTACATATCAATCTAGTAACATTTTATGTTCTTATCATATATAATTGTACATGACATAGTTTTCAAATATAAATATTCGTTGCCCACCAAATGCAGCAAATCTCTCCAAGTTGACAAAAATTCATTATTGATTTTCCCATTCCAAAACCCATTCCCTCATTCTTCAAAGTCCGTACCAGCATGCAAAAGATCCGCAGTTCACCATATATCAAGATTTTTCTTCTTTTTATTCTTTTCTTGTGAAACCTCCAAATTTCCAGCTCTCTTGTGTCAGTTTAGAAATCCAAAACTTCTTTATTTTTAAATATTTTGTCTTTTATGTTGACTGTATATGGTTTGTTAACAGAAGCCAGAGCGTGAGGCCGTGAGGAAAATGAAATCTCGTTTGCTATGGCATGTGGTTGGTTTTGATTGAGATTAGATAATTCACTATACTTCGATGGAATATCTTATATAACTATTCCACTTTATTTATAAACCTGAGTTTGATAGCACAAATTGAGGGATGCTCTTACTTGAGATTTTCGTAGCTTGATGCGAACTTTAAAAATTGGCACCCTAAATCGCAGCATACGTTCAAAATAATTCGTTCGTGAGAGTTTTACGAAATTATATCATGTTAACTTAAAACTCAATAATAAAACTACAAATAAAATATAATATTCAAAATATTCATATTATAATTAAATAACAAAGGTCAAAAATGTTCAAACGATCACTTAAATACTATTTGTCTTGCGATTTTAGATAATAAAAAAATATATTAATCAAATTTGTGTAATCTAGTTTTGTCATTTCTTTCTCATGTTCACTCGTATTATATTTAAATGCCTCGTTGTTATGCCCCTATATGATTTGGATAAAAAATAAATTTTGATTAAAATTGATGAAATGTGTATTTGAAAAGTTGATAAAATTATGAGTCTCATAAATGTGCAGTTAAAAATGAATTTTAATAAATGAGAACTAAACATGGACTATATGTAATATGATCAGGTATTCTCACATCTTTGCATTTTTTTTTCACATATATTTCGCTTCAAGAATCAAAACCAATGTTCAATTGGACATAAAAGTATTAGGGCATCCAATCTTAACCGGAAATTTGATGAAATAGATTATAAAATAAAATAATAATAATAAATGTATATATATGTGTGACAACTAGGACATGGGAATTTGAAGTTTACTGGCACTCTTTGATTTTTCCATAAAGATCCATTTATTTTGTATAACCACCATACTCTTCTATTTGTTAAATTCAAATTTATTATAATGAGACCAAAATATAACTGAAATTACAACTTTTCTAGGGGCTGACGGAAATGAAAGAGAAAATCATGCTGCAATTAAAATCGTAATTTCAGACATTCGCAAACCCAAAAATACTTTTTTTTTTCAAAATCCATCATAATTTCAACCCAATACATTAACATCGGTATTATACTTCTTCTTTTTTCAATTATTTATTTTGAAACTAGTAAACATTATATATTTTCAATAATCTTTGTTGACTCTGGAAAATGGATCTTCGCGTGGCTTACAAGAAGCAACTATACGTTTTCTCCTTCCTTACACTTGACACAACTCACGGTCATTCTCGACAATGATGATAGCAGCCACGAACACTTCGACGGTAAATGTAAGCAACTAATTACAGTAGAGAACCGCCGGAATTTTTGTAATATCTTAAGAGAGGAAAGGGAAATTACGAATTCTTAGAGTTGAGTAATATTACCTTATGAAAGCACAAAGCATGTGTATTTATAGAGGAAATGGTGAAAAAGGGACAGTTGGATGGAAAACACGTAGCTTCATCTGCTTCTTCAAAGCTTCTCTTCATAGACATCCATCACTCCATAGGTGTTTCCTAACACGTGAATTTGAATTGACACATTGACGCCTGCTGCAAAGATGTCATATCATTTTATCATGGATAGATCTTTATACAAAAGATTCGTACCTCATGCTGAGGCACTGGCTCCCACCAGCAGGCATGTCTTCTAGCCATTCGGCTTCGGCTTCATTCAAGCCGACCCTAGTCACTTCGGACACATATGCGACTGGTCTTGCTTCGGCGCCTCGGAGTGTAGCCTTGTTTGGACTTGAAGAGTCATTATCAGAGGCGTAACAATCTTGTTTCAATCTTGAGATCTCGTTTATTCAATCTTAAGATCCATCATAATTCTGTCTTGGTTGGAGAAAATTCGCTATCAAATCTTTTTTTTGTATCTTCCTTTTAATGGTAGAAGACCAATCAAATAAATTTGCAATCGTCGGTTCCACATATATATTAATGAGAACGAAGCCAATTCCCATATGCAAGAGTACCTATTTCTTCAATATTTGCAGAATCAACAATAGAAAAATACTCCCATCATTTAATTCAAGTCACTTTCTTCCACTGTGGAAGTTCTGAAAATATTTCACATCTTGTGCCAACATCTAACAATACCCTAAGAAATCCAATGTTTCCTCGCTTTTATTTCACCATTTTGAGAAATATGTTGACTGGTATAAACACATTTCCTCTGAGGAACAAATTCATTAAATCATGCTCACAATAGGTAACATTTCCAGATTGCTTTAATTCAGTAATAAGCTCTCCAGCGAGTGAAAGCATGATTGTAATTTTTGGACCCAAAATCAGACCAATGATATAATATTGCAGCTGACAACTTTGAGTCTCGGAAACTCTCTCTTCTTATATAGTGGGTGTTTGATGAGGATTAGAATTAGATTTTTAATAGATTGTGATTAAAAAAAAATTTGAAATTTGTGATTGAAAAGTTGTGAGACTCATGAAAGACATAGTTAATATTAATTGTTTGATTATGACTTAGATTAAAATCTTATTTTAATTCGAAACAAATAGAACCTATAGATAGAAAATTATATGATAAAGCTTATTTTCAATCAAACGCGATATAATTGCATCAAATGCGCGAGTTTCTAAATTGTGTACATATCATTAATAATAACTTCATAAATTACCTCAAATTTCACAGACATTGAGCATCTCGGCATTACACTACTCATTGCATAGTGGAGACCGCCATAACCATTATTATCCAAATCTAAAAATTCTTTGTTTGGATAAATTTCGCAAACGTACATAATCATTGACAAATAATAAATTTGATGAGTAGAGTATTATCCCACAAGAATTAAATTTTAATTCAAGTGTACTAATTTTCTATTAAATTCGAAGTGTGTAACACAAAAAAGAATGTTTGCTTCTGATTATATAAATTATTCTAACAAGTATGTAAAAGCTTGGTTTGTAAACTTATATGGATGGTTGTATTTTATTTTCGAATTCGCATATTGTTGTCTGTTTCAATTCTTAACTAAATAATCAAGTTTTATTCATGCGTTCTAGACAATTGATAAATTTATTGTATTCAACTTTCTTTCCTAAAATAAGTCAAGTCTTATTCTAAACACGGTCCAGTTCCATTAGTCAGATTTCATATGAGTAGAACGCATTCAATTTCACAATTCTCAATAAGATTACACAAGCGATATACGTTATTCATAACATCTACTGTATGTGTGTTAATCATGCAGTGTTTTAAATTTATCGCGAGTCTCCCAACACTACAATAATCAACTAATTATTTAACTCGGGATCATTTAATTAAATAATGCAACAAGCATGAATAATTAATCAGAAAAATAATAATTACGCTACTTGTTTTAAATTAAAATAAATAATAAAAATAGTTCATATTCATCCAATACAAATAAAAGATATAGCTTAGAATGATTTTATATAAATTACAAAAAGAATAATGAATAAATAACTGGAACATGAATGAATGCAAGAGATTTTGGTCTTCAATTTCAAACTCAAAATCTCCAAGTTCTCGATGTCATTGGCCTTCAATTTTCTCCTAGGTTTGATATTCTCTCTCAAAATTGTGTGAATTGGCCTTTTGTTCTTGATTAATTTTATGATATGAATGCGTATAAAGAGGATAGAGAGAGATCCCCTAATGTGTAGCCATTGTTCAGTATTTATAATTGTCAAAAATTAGGTCAAAATCGAGTCCAAATTTCATTCCAAAAGAGTTTGATTGAAAAAGGGAAAGCATCCTCGTCTAGTAGTGCACATGGGGTTCTTCCTTGCGTCCTCAACATATAGAAAAACATTTGAGGAGTTGTCAGTATTTTTGTCATATCTTTCTTATCTGATATTCGATTGAGACTATTCAAAATGCGTAAAACTCTAACTCAAGGATACAATTTTTCTAGAAATATTATTTTTCCAATTGTAATGTTTACCATATGAAAAATGAGTTTCAATCTGAAACTGAAAATACTTTGACTATATTTCACTCTTTTGATTTCTATTGCATACAATTGATCCTATGGGATCTTCAATAATCATTTTCTTGTCTGAATCAACTATTAAATATTTACACTCTGATCTCTGAATTTTAAGTTTCTTTTATTTTAGCCAATTTTCACTCATTTTGTATCGAGTTTTGTCTAACAAACGAATATATATGGATTTGATCTACAAAGCACCGTACTTATTTTATTTCAAGGAACGTGCTTAGGTGGCAAAAAAACCACCCACTAATGTAGTGTGTCATCTAAGTACGATGCTTAATATATATATATAACCATAATTTATCAAAATTCATAACAATTAGCTACTGTTCGATGGCCATTATTTGAATTTTTTTTTACGTACTCATTTTTAAATACACAGTCACACAATAAATTATTATGCGTGTAAATCCATTTTTTTACATTTTAACCCTACATTCTCCTAAAAATCACTATTCAAAACATTATTTTTTTCAAATAATAATCATCAAACAAGGGCTTAATCTCATTTAAAGGCACATATCACTTACCACTCAATTGTGCCTCCATGGTGACAAATATTGTCGCATCAACACCTCCATTTATCGGCGAATTTGTTATATTTTTACTAGATGCATCTACAAATATGTCTATCAACGCAGTAGTGCATTCTCATAATGAAACAACACTTCTACCACTGAGGAAATCATAAACGCCAAAGAGGTTAGATACTAGATAGATGCAAGTCAAATATGCGTGAACAAAATGAGCCTAAAAATACATTTATTCACAAAAGAATACTAGAAATCTAATATTCATTAGTTCGTCATGAAAATATCAAATACTTGATCTTTATCATAAATTTGTTGTTCCTAACAAAATGCACTTTGGTTCACATTTTTTTTAACTCGTTCTCAACCAATGCATGTTATTTAAGGATAAAAATGCCAAAAAATTAAAAATAAAATAAAACAAAGTGCGACGATATATAAAGCCCCTGTTTGGTCTACATTATTTCTAAAAGAATGTATTTTTTTAGTTGATGTGATGGGAAATATGTGGTTGAAAAAGAAGGAAAAGTTATTGATGTGATAGAAAATATTATTTTATTAAAAAATATGTTATTGAAAATGAGTAAAATAATGAGAATAAAAAAAATAATGTGGATCAAACAGGGAGAAAATCTCTATTTCCTTTAACATTTTTCTCTCCCCCTTCCTTCCCCCTGACTTCTCTCATCTCTCTGTGTGCCGTGTGGTCAGTCATGGCTTCTTTTCCTCAACCTCGATTCCTACGATCGGCACAACCACAACAATCCATATTCATCAGGTGAGACTCGAAAAGTAAAAAAAGGGACAAACGCAACACACCCACAAATTTCACTTGCTTTTATCAATTTTCTTAATTTTTCCTTTCAGTCTGTATTATGTCTCACCATCAGTATCTTCTCCTTCTTCTTCATTTTAGAGAATTGTACAAAAACTTGGAGGGTTTTTTTAGCTGTTAAAAATCAATTCTAATTTTCTCTTGTTCTTTTCTTTCTTTTTTCCGTTTTGGTTTCAGTTCGAGCTTTAGCACCGAGGCCGGTGCATGAAGATAATGGGCTGAATTTTTAGTGGAATTTGTTGGAGGTGGAAATTTAATATTCACAATAAGGAAATCGATTTTCCGATGAAGATTAAACCCAAATGCACGGTGGATCAATTTCCACAATAGGAAATTGATTTTTCGATGAAGATTAAACCCAAATGCATGGTGTATATTAGATCACCTTGAGATCACATGATGTTTTATTTAAATCTCCACACATAAAGGTGAGATGACAACTTGAAGGAGCTTTTAATGGCCTAACCAAATGCTTCATCCCTTACATCTTTTTCCTTGTGCTCCTTAGGTGTCGGGAAAAATAAAAAAATGGTTAAACCCTAATTCTTGTTAAATGTGCTCAAAAAGGACATATTTATAACACACTAAGAATTTCATGTTTGCACAAATTTCCTTGGACTTTATTGTTGTAAGGTAAAGAGCCTCAAAGTATAAATGGAAGCAAACAAAATATTATCCAAGAATAGTACCAAAACAGATTTACACCAAGTAAACTTGATTTCAATTAGGGCTCAAAACAAATCACAAATACATTGTACCCGTCTGTTCAAGGGACAAGCCACAAAGACACCAAAACCCTATCAAGAATGCACAAAATAGCTACTCAATGGACCAGGACACTATAGCCTATCTAAACTCTCAGCAAATCTCAATCGAAGAATCACACAGACGCAAATCACCAAGATTTGTGATTAAAACCAAAAGTTTTTAATCAATACCACAAATGATCGAAAGAAAAATAGAGAGTCGAATGGAACAAGAGAAACTAGAAGCTTTTCCCACACTTAGACCGAAAGCAGAATAAAAATCTCTCAAGAGAAATGACCGTCCAACTTCTAATTAAGGACCACCACATCACCATAGATTATGCACAAGATCTACGGTCCAGAGCAACACACTTGACATCTCGATTTTGGGCCAGGTTTTGGGCTAAGTCCACTTGAGTTACTGGGCAATAGTTTAAGTAAAACATTTTCAGCAGTCTTTGGCCAAGCCCATTTCATCATCGCCCCAATTGTTAAATAGAAATGACAAATATGGCATCAATATTCAACAAATCTCTCCCTTGATTCCAAACACATTAGTAGTTCATAACACCAACACCAAGGAGGTTAGTACCTGCAAAACACAAAGTTACCCAGTATCAATCTTTAGAATTTGCAAACATGATTTAAACTTGGAAAGAGGTAATACATTTATTTCCATATCCGCGGGATTGAATTGTGTAGGAATTTTCTCAAACAAAATAGATTCTTTCTGAACTATATCTCTAATGAAATGCAACATAGCATCTATATGTTTAGTCATATCATGAAAAACATGATTTTTACACAAATGTATAGCACTTTGACTATCACAATACACCACAACAGGTTCATGCAATTCATTTAGTTCACATAACAAGTCTTTAAGCCACAAAAACTCTTTTATAGCTTCAGTAGCAGCTACATATTCAACTTCAATAGTAGATAAGGCAACAATAGAATGCAATTGAGACTTCCAACTAATGCAAGTACCACACAAAGTAAACACATATACAGTTGTAGATTTCCTATTGTCCTTATTACTAGCATAATCAGAATCCACATACCCTTTCAACACAACACCCTCTTTACAATGTTTAAAATGCAATCCTAAGTCAGCAGAACCTTTCAAATATCTTAAAAAGCCATTTTAAAGCAGTCCAATGATGAGGACCCGGGTTTACCATATATGTACTCAAAATGCTAATAGCATGCGCAACATCAGGACGAGTACACATCATATTATACATAACAGAAACAGCATTAGCATAAGGCACCTTTTGCATGTATTTAATATCAGATTTATCATGTGGACATTGTTCTTTATTCAATTTAAAATGACAAGCATGAGGCAAAGAAACAGGTTTAGAATCATGCATAGCAAATTTAGATAATATATTTTTCACATAGTCAGATTGAGTTAAAAGAAGATATTGTTGTGATCTATTTCTTTTAATATCCATATCTAAAATCTTTCTAGCATGCCCTAAATCTTTCATTTCAAATTCAGTACTTAAATCCTTCTTAATGTCATTTATATCACTCATCTTATGTCCAATCAATAGCATATTATCAACATATAAAAGTAAGTAAACAATCACATCATTCTTATCATTTCTTTTAAAATAAAGACAATTATCAAAGGCACTTCGCACAAAGCCAATAGAAGACATATAATTGTCAAACTAATATACTATTGTCTAGGTGATTGTTTCAAACCATACACAAATCGATTAATCAAACAAACATGATTAGACCTTTTATGATTCATGAGGTCGTTTTATATAAATCGTTTTATCCAAGTCACCATGCAAAAAAACAGTTTTAACATCTATTTGTTCAAGCTCCAAATCATATTGAGCAATCAAAGCAAGCATGACTCTTATAGTAGTATATTTCACAATAGGAGAAAACATTTCATTATAATCAATATCAGGTTTCTATGTAAACCCCTTTGCTATAAGTCTAGCCTTAAACCTAAGAGACTATTTAGAAGAACTACCCTCCTTAATACTATAAACCTACTTACAGTCCACCAAAGACTTATCCTTGAGTTTAGGAACCAAAGTCCAAGTATTATTCTTCACAAGGGACTTCATCTCTTCTTCCATAGCACCTAGCCACTCATTTGATTGTGACAACTCACAGCCTCCTCATAAGTTTTAGGCTCCTTAAACGCGAAATCTTGATAAGATAAAACAACAAAAGATTGATAATCACACATCCTCACGGGTTCCCTAATCTCCCTTCTAGCTCTATCACGAGCAAGTTGATAATCACTCAGAGGACCAACCACATCACCTACTAAGTCATGTTCACCACCTTCAACAGGTTCATGAGAACCAGTGACACCATCATTCTCCTCCTCAACCTCATTCTCAACTTGTTCCTCATCAACAAGTCTGGGAAAAATGATCTAACCTTACTTGCATTCTAGTCTCATCATCTTCATCCCTCTCAGGAACATCACTTGAGACTTTCTTATTCAAATAAGGCATATCAGCTTCATTGAAGGTCACATTCCTACTAGTTATCATCTTAAAACATTTCTCATCCCTCACCCAAAGTCTGTATCCTTTCACTCCTTCAAGATACTCCATGAAAACACATTTCTGAAATCTAGGTTCCAACTTGCCTATTCTTTGGTGAAAGTATGTAGCACACCCAAAAGTCATCAAAGTAGTATAATCAAATAATTTCCCTGACCATACCTCTTCATGTGTCTTACCATCCAAGACACTCGAAGAAGTTCTATTCACAATATAAACCGTTGTCATAACAGCATCACCCCAAAGGACTTTAGGAACACCCGAACTAATCATCATACATATAACCTTATCCAATAAAGTCTTATTCATTATTTTAGCAACTCCATTTTACTGAGGAGTATAAGGAACAGTTTTATGCACGAGGATCTCATCATCTCTAAACAACTGATCAAATTCAGAATTACAAAATTTCAGATCATTGTCTGTTCTTAAAACTTTGATCTTTTTATCCATTTGATTTTCAATTAAAGTTTTTCAATTTTAAAACTTTTCAAAAGTGTCTGATTTTTGTTTTGAAAGGAAAATCCAAACTTTTCTTGAAAAATCATCAATTAGCGATAAAAGAATATTTGTTACCACCTTGAGTGGTAGTAGATGATGGACCCCACATGTCAGAATGAATATACTCAAAGATAGAGGCAATCTTATGCTGACCAATATTAAAATGAACTCGATGTTATTTTCCTAACGTACATAACTCACAGAATGAACCCTTAGAAATCACATCCTTACCAAATGTCCCTCTCTTATTCAAAATATGCAAGCCTTTTTCACTCACATGAGCTAACCTATTATGCCACTTCAGAGTAGCATCAATCTCAGCACTAGAGGATTCAACAATGTGACTTTGAATTGCACTGGGTTCTAGTGACATATATACCATTCCTTTTGGTACCTTTAAAGATAACCAATGAACTTTTAATTATTTTCAAAAAACTATCACCAATCCGGCCTTGAAGGCCAATGTCATCTAGATTACCCATTGAAATCAAATTTCTATTCAAATCAAAGATATACCTTACTCTTTCTAAAGTAAAGGTATATCCATTGTCAAACTTCAAAGTCACACTGCCAATTAATTTAATACTACAAGCTGCATTGTTACCCATAACCACCTTTCCACCATCAAGATCCTTAAAGTTCTCTGACCAAGGTCTTCTAGAGGTCATATGGAATGTACACCCCAAATCCAGAATCCATTCACTATCCTGATCATCATCATCCACATAGTTGACAATATTCAAATCAGAAATAGGTTCTGTCACCACATACACATCAATAGTGGTCTTATCTAGGGGTTCAACAACATTCCCCTTATCCACTCTCGTCTCTCTCTGTTCATTTTTTTTTCTTGTAACGGTCTTTTATATAATGTCCTATCTTACCACATTCATAACACTTCATATTTCCATTTTCACTTCTAGATCTCCCCTTCCCCTTCTTTTTGAAATTGTTATAATTGTTACCTTGACCATTGACTTGCCTAGTCATAGGTCTACCTCTCACAGACAAACTCTCAAAATCCTTCCCAGTTCTATCAACTTTAAGCTATAATTCTTTACTTCTCAAAGAATTGGTCATTTTGTCAGGTGTTAAGGTATCTCTGCCATACTTAATAGCAGACTTAACATCCTTATAGATATCAGGTATAGCATTCAAAAGGATAATATCTTTGTACTCATCAAAAACTTTATCCCCAGCATTAGTGATATCTTGAACTAACTTATTAAAAGTATCAAGATTATCATCTAAGTCCTTAGACATATCAATCTTAAAGCTAAAAAACCTCTCTAAAAGGAAGAGCTTATTAGGCAGACTCTTAGACATGTACTGTTCTTCTAATTTATCCCACAAATCCTTAGCACTATCTTGTTTTTCTATCTTTCTCAACACTTGATCAGATAAATGAAGGATAATAGAAGTATATGCAAGTTCATCATATTCATTCTTTTGGTCATCAGTCATAGTAGCAGGATATTCACCAGTAATAGCCTTAGCCACTTTCTGTTGAACTAAGACCCCTCTCATTTTTTGCTGCCAAATGGGGAAATTCCATTTTCCATTAAAAACTCAAAGTTCAAATGTTGTCATTGTCATTTGAAGTTTTTAATCAACACAAAGAATTTTTGAGGTCACAGTTCAACAGAAAGAAAACAGGAAACATATATTTCAGTCATCAATTTATAGTCACACAAGTCATAGTATAGATGAGAAATAGGAATGAAATATCAAAACTGAAAAACAGACTAACAACTCAGTGAAAAACCCAAATAGCAGTGATGTTAAGCAATTTAATAAACCCAATGAATCAATAAAGAATTAACACTGAGATTAAACTGGCTTGTAATCACAAGAATTCACAAAGAATAGGCTGCTGTACATGAAGCATAATGATAATCAGAATTCTAACTAAAAAAACAGGTGTTAGAATTCATCGGGATTCCGTAAGGTTCAAGACCTCAGGTCAAGGCTCAATTCTAACACCACATACACAATTTACAGGGAAAATTAGGGGGTTCACAGTTTCCAAAATACAGTAGTAACATAATCAAAAAAACAATGGAAACAAGGAGTTAGAATGGTTTTACGAAGCTGGTTCGAAGAAATATCACCTAGAAGAGGAAATTGGAGAATCTGCAGAACTCCAAAATAGCAAACCAATCCTCCAATACGGTTCACCAAGAACAAATTCCTCACAAGAAAACACAAACAGAGAATGTATTAGTAGCTAATCGAAATAATAAGAAAACATTAAGGTTTATACATAAAATCGTGAAACACGACTGTAAAACAAAACAGAACCTTAATTTTTCCAGCGACCAAATCTCGATCTAAGGCTCCTCATACCCTCACAGACTCTCTGATACCACTTGTAAGGTAAAGAGCCTCAAAATATAAACAAAAGCAGACAAAATATTCACCAAGAACAGTACCAAAACAAATTTACACCAAGTAAACTTGATTTCAATTAGGGCTCAGAACAAATCACAAAGACATTGTACCCGTCTATTCAAGGGACAAGCCACAAAGACACCAAATCAAGAATGCACAAAATAGCTACTCAATGGACCAAGACACTATAGCCTATCTAAACTCTCAACAAATCTCAATCGAAGAATCATACAGACGCAAATCACCAAGATTTGTGATTAAAACCAAAGGTTTTAATCAATACCACAAATGATCGAAAGAAAAACAAAGAGTCGAATGGAACTAGAGAAACCAAAAGCTTTTCCCACACTTAGACCGAAATCAGAATAAAAATCTCCCAAGAGAAATGACCGTCCAACTTCTAATTAAGAACCACCACATCACCATAGATTTGGCACAAGATCTACGGTCCAGAGCAACACACTTGGCATCTCGATTTTGGGCCGAGTTTTTGGCTAATCTCGATTTTGGGCCGAGTTTTTGGCTAAGTCCACTTGAGTTATTGGGCAATGGTTTAAGTAAAACATTTTCAGCAGTCTTGGGCAAAGCCCAATTCATCATCGCCCCAAGTGTTAAATAGAAATGACAAATATGACATCAATATTCAACAATTATAGTAGACCAATTAAGTCACACACATTTAGTAGAGCCAAAAGAGGGACCTAGTCGAAACCACAAGACTCAAGCTCGAATAGATGTTTCTAATTGGGTCAACTCTTGACCAATTGAGATACATCTATTAATCCCGACTTACTCTACCAAAACATCAAGATTGAACTCTTGAGTCGAGTGAAAGTTATGGAAGCCAATTACGATTTGGGAACAATATCCTCCAACCATCGTTTCACGAGTCAACCCCTATCTCACTGTCAATATGTTAAAGTCGTCAAAATGACTGTTTTGACCTTCAACATGTATTGCCCTCTAAGTCCCATTTCATAAGGCTAATTCGTTGTGATCACATCACAATGCTAACTCCAACGATCCCATCGTCAGGCTACTGAGCTCAGGTTCAATTCCCTTAAAAAAATATCTTAGAGTGACGATCATCTCATCATGATGATTAAAGGATTCCACTATTACATGTATATGATCTCTAACTATTTCGTCCAGATTTCCAAAGCACCGAGATTGGTCTTCTAATCAAGACTTTACTCATTGGTACCTCGAAAAATTTGAACTAGCAATTAAAGGTACATTACTTGCTCAGGATTTAGGTGACTTGTTCGATAATCGAGTGATGTCTCATTTCGAGCGGTCACAAATGAGCCATCCATGTAGTCCCGTTTAATATGCTTCAAAAATACATTATTGTTCTTATTCTCATATCTAGACAAATCTTAATAAGAACAATACAATTTTATTCTAACTTTATATACCGATTGTGAACGACATATTTTGATCATATAACGAATTGTGTCTCACCGTACCCAAGTCTACAATTTGTTATATTTCATATGATCGTGGAGCCTTATATTATAGTTGCAAATTCTAACTAGCGAATAATTGAAATTTAATTCATAACGTAGATACAAGCATTAGACTAATAATCCGGGCTAAATCCCAAGGAGAAGAGACCAAAAGAGCAAGACTTTCTGGAGAATAACACCAATAAAGAGTAATGACAATAACAATAACAATAATAGTTCCCAGATATCTTCGGTGGATTTCTTGCAGTCAGTGTCAACTGGGCTCGGGCTGTCATTGAAAAATCCACGGATTGCTTCTTCTGGTGATTCGCCTCTGTTCAGGCTTATCGGCGATGATCCTGATTGCGAGTTACGAAAACGTGATATTGAGATTGATAGATACCTCAATTCAGGTGGAAAAAAATTGGGGCTTGATTTTGTTAAAGGATTTTTTTTGTGTGTGTGAGTGTGTGTTCTGATGTTTGTGCATTGTGATATAGATTTTTTTATGTTATGTCAAAAATAATGCTTAGTTCTCCTAATTTTAATATGTTTGATGTTTGACAGATTTGAAAGTTAACCATTTCTGACTTATGAAGGTTTATTGATTTAGAAAAGTTAATTGCATGGTGTGAAAGTGAACATTTATGTAGCCAAGCACAAATTCGTATTGCAGAATGAAGCTTTTAAGGAAGTTCCTTTGTAGATTCTGTTGTTGGTTCTTCGAGATGTTTATTTCTCTGAAATTGGAAGCTTTGTTTTGTCGTACATGAAAATAGAAACTAGTCTTGAATAATGTTTTTGTACCTGTAATCGAAATAATATTTGTCAATTGATTGAAATGATTCTGTTTTGGATTTGAGCTTAAATGTGAGGCTGCTATTTGAAAGATGTCATGTTTTGGACTTATCATGCAAATTCAGGGTTTGGAACGTGGAAGTCAGCTTATAATTTTGCTTCTTTTTTTCTTGTTCTTGAATGATTAATTTTTTTTTGCGGCACATAACAAGTTATTCCATTCCAAGAAAAAAAGGATTTGTTTTTTGTTGTTGTTGTTGTTAAGTGACTTCTTACTTCAATTAGAGCTTGCTGTTAGTTTTTAGCTGCTTCTCAAAGAATTTTCATTTGAAACATGATGGCACATCTAATAGTAATGTAAAATAAAAATTACTACTGGTCCTGGAGAAGTTTCATGCAACACAAGAGTTGGTGTGTTTGAGTATTTCTGCTGTATTATGTTTAATCTCTATTTTGGGCTGGATAGTAATTCTGATATGAAAACGTCTAAGTCAGATAGTGGCATCACACTCAACAGATCTTTAGTTGGAAAGTCTGTTTGCTTCACATGAAAACATATATTCCCATTGGTAGCTATGAAGATCTTGTGATTAAAATGAATTATATGTCATTAAATTGATTTTCAACCTTCATTCTTTGATAGGGTGATCGGCTGAGGCAATATCTTATGGCGAAAGTTGAAGCAAAACAACTACAGATAATCTCATATGTTGAAGAGAAGGCCATACAGAAACTCGGGGAGAAAGATGCCGAAATTGATGACATCAACAAGAAAAATGTGGATCTTGAATTGAAAATCATACAACTTGTTTTGGATGCCAATGCTTGGCAACAGCGGGCCAAATACAATGAGAACATGATCAACACTCTCAAGTTTAATCTACAGCAGGTTTATGCGCATAGTAGAGATAGTAAAGAAGGGAGTGGTGAAAGTGAGGTTGTTGACATGGCCTCCTGCTGCAATGGGCATACCACTGACTTCCACCTGCTATGCAAGAACGATAGTGAAATGAAGGAGTTGATGACCTGTAAGGTTTGCAGAGTTAATGAAGTACGCATGCTTTTATTTCCTTGTAAGAATCTGTGTGTGTGTAGAGAGTGCGAAAGTAATATTACTCTATGTCCCCTGTGTCACTCCTCTAAGTGTATGGGCATGGAAGTTTACATGTGATGGGATAACATGAAACTGATATAGTTTTTGTGTTACATATGTAATTGATTGTTTTCCAGGTAGACCTGTTTTTAATTTATTTTTGGTATAAGGTTAAATCTTTTGCATTTCATGACCATCTGTGCATCCTTAGATCATGTGCTCCACTTTTTAAAACTCTGCTACTTCTGGAGATGTAAAATATTAAAATTTAGGTGGTTACATTTTGCTTCAATTATTTTTTTAAGATTTTTATGTTTTATGGTTAATTTTTTGCCGTAATTTACTCATAGCTATTTGAGAAGAATAAATGAAATGCAGTTAGCAGTTTATACCATTTAAATGATGACAACCAAACTTTTACGATCTCTTTCTTTCCTTTTTATGAGATTGCTTCAGCCTTTTTAATGTTCCCAGCCTAGATTTGTTAGTGGCTACCTACTTTCAGCAAATTTATTAATATTCGTGTGGCACTTCAAAAATAGATGGAAACTAACTCTATGCTGAAAATTCAGAAATTTGTTGTTTATATGAAAAAGGAAAATATGTTAACTAAGCATAAAGCATCATGTTTTCCTATGTAATGGTTATTCATGATATATGCCAAAGATTAACTTGACTTTCAGAGTGGAGGCGACCACCACCTCGGTCTTGCTATATTCCCTCTAACCAGTTAATGTGAAACAGAAACTCAAAGAAAAAGAAGAGCTGAGCTACTAAAGAAAAATGTCTGGAAACTCCCCCAATGCCCAAAGTTAGAGTGGGACTCTGCAACAGATGTCAACAAAAAGGTATCGTCTTTGGTAATCACTGGAAAACCGTTTTGTTGCATTTTTTTGCATCTTCAATGGAAGAAACAAGTTAAGAATTGTTAGGTCAATGAAACCACCACAAAAAGCAGTAGATGGATGGGAGAACATAATTAGGATTTCAAAGGAATATGATGACCACTACAGGCAAACCATGCATCCCATTCCGTTTACATAAGGGAATATGATGGAGAACATGGAACACAGTCAATGGCCTCCCAAATCATAAGGATTGCCCCAAGGCCAACAGGTAGAATTAGATTAGTCAAGAAATAAAGTGGGTTTAATATCTACTTGACCAAGCAGAATGAGATTAGTCAAAAAATAAAGTGTTTTGATCTTTACTTTACCTTGATTACAAGAACTAGTTGATGGAAAGCCACCTCAAGTTGTAAGTTACTAGTGGTAAGAGTGACAAGGTACGATCCTCCTTTGTGGGGAGAGGGATGAAATACTTTGAACCTCCTTTAAAAATAAAGAGAGAAAAAAGACAGTTTGGTGGGTTATACTTATTATTCCACGTGGAACTTCGTATTGCTAGTTTATTCTTTTTGCCTATGGAGTATGGACATTTTGAAATTCTCTTTGAAACTGATCTCAGTTACACCCTTTGCTGAATCTGGGAAGATGAAGCTAATTGTGGTTTAATGGACTTGGAGAGAGATGTTTTATTGGCTCTTATGATGTGATCATGTTCCTGCATATGAAGTATATGTATTAGGGGAAATACATAAATTCATATTTAGTTGGTTGCTCGTGCATTGCTACAAGCTAGTGACCTTATAGGTCCTATGAATATCCTGCTAAAAATGTATCTCGTGCAGATATTGGCAGGTGCAGTTCACGTTTTAGTAGGTTGTATTAACTTGGTGAGTTTCTAAAATGGAATCACCAATTGCAGTAAGACATTTTGGGTTTTGTTTTTTGTTTTATTGAAGATAGAAATTTTAGGTAATTTGTTGTCTTGTGGCTTCTAAGAAGGAAAAGGAATCTAGTAACCTTTTATATAGGGAAATCGTTACAGGATGTACAGATGGCATCTTGAAAGCAATTAACTTCAGGTTTAGAAGAATTGTGATTGTGTTTCTGTATCAAGTATGATGAAGGTTTATGAGAACACTTCTACAGTCAACTAGTACAACTAATTGTTACATTTGTAAATAATCTTCCAATTTTTTCATTGTGCCAGTGGCTTGAAGGAAGATATGCAAGTGGTGCTGCAAAAATCACTAATATGTCATAATTCTTCAAGTACGCTATTTCCATTTACTTTTCTCACTTGTAATAAAATCAGATTCCAACACACATTATAGAAAATTTAGTACATATTTTGGAGTTCTCCAAAATCATGGGAATCTGTCATGCCTCTGACTATGCCTCTGACTGTTTTTGTTTCTTCATCATGTTAAGTTACTTAACCCTGTCTTTAGTATGGTCGATCAGGATGTCTTGAATAAACTTATTCAAACTAATAGATCAATGAGCATGTGATTTCTAGATTTTGGAAGTTCATTATTTGAAATATAGCTATCCAATGTTGAATGCTACTATTTCCTCTGTCTTTTTGTCTGTATTTAGTTACTACTATATCATTTAACATGCAGTTGGACTGAAAAACATATTACTAGGTGTCCCTTATGATCACTCTAATTTCAGCTGTTTATTTTTCTTGAAGTTATTCTCTTGTATAACAATTTTGGTTTTACTTGTACTTTTGCCAGATGTCAGTGATATTTGTCCAAATTTTCCAAATGCTGTGGTGCTTGTCATGTGCTGACATGTTTACCTTTCATTGTTGTATTATCTTTGAAGGTGGCAAAATTAAATTTTAGTTGAATATACTTCTTGTCGGAAGTTGAAGCCATTGAAGTTTATATTTAGGGTGCATGGAGATGTATGTAATCTAGCCCTCGCCTCCGTAACTAAAATCAGATCTTATCTCACCTGGCAGCTAATGGGCGTTCAAACATGTGAAAATTATTTAATGCTGCTTGAGTTTGAAATTCTCTTTCAGTTCAATCTGGAATCCCAATAAGAATTTTTTTTTTCAAGTTATGCTGATGGTCTCGATTTGTGGTAACATTCTTTTGATTTCACTTGGGAAAACTTGTTGGCACTTTCAGAAAGTGATGGTTACAATTAAAATGTCCCATGCACCTTGGCCATTGTTAGATTGCATTCCTGGTGGAATAACCTCAGAAGCTTTGATATATACTTAATTGGTGTTATGGGTTCCTCTTAGCTCTTCGTTTTGGACGTACTTGAAGTTTACTTGTTTTTACCTTCCAGGAGTCATGAACATAAAGGATGTTAGCATTTTTCATATTCATCTAGTCACGTTGTTATCTGTTGTTAATGATAAATATTCTGTTTCTGTTCAAACTTCCAAAGGACCCCGTGAAAGACTTGGACGAAAGATAGCTTGAGAAGATAACGTGCATTAGTTGACAGTGTGATGATTCCATACGAAAGCCATGGTGGTAGCTGCCTGGCTGGTGAATTTATCTTTCACATTACTGTTTTTGGAGATATCTGAAATTGCTATGGAATATATTGTCTAGCAGTTGGCAAGGTTACAAACTTGTCTTGGCAACTTGACTTTGCCTTGATAATTAGTTGGATTCCCAAAAATTTAATCAGCCCAATATTGAAGTTTAGGTGTGATATTTTCTTTCCAATGGTAAAGTTACCCGCACCCACAAATATTTTGAAAAATGGTGCGACTTTATTCTTATCATGCCTTAGAAAGTGATGACAAAGAGGAAAGTAATTATCATTATTTGCTACTGAATTATATTATCATGTAAATGATTCCTCCTCCACTTCAACTTCTACCTCCCACTGCCAGATTTCGTCTTGTCAAAAGCTTTTCCAGCATATAATACAGATATCAGTGATAATGGACACTAAATTTGAGTATCAAATATGTCATAAAAGCACATTCTTGAACGAGTTAGTCTACATAATAATTTACTTTCATACCTCGACTACGAGTGAAAATTTATAAATGGTATAATATGAAGAAAAGAAATGGAGAATTGTGTCAAATGTGAAGCCTCCTTATTCCCCATAGAGCTGTTTGGGGCAGTGGGGCATCTGCCCTTCTAAACTTCCACTTTGTGTATCTTTTCACAAGGATGTTGGTACAAATGTGGGATTTTGTTCTGGGATCCAAATTTGCATTCTATACTCTGCCAAACATGCTTCGCTTCATAATCTGTGTAGGTCCAGAAAGTGTATCCATTGGGACCAAATTACCCCAAAGCAAGCCTGACTCTCTCCGATTTTCTCAAGTGAAAAGACAAGTACCAGAACTGTGCCATCTTTCGGATATTTCACATCTTCCTTTGCATTTTAATAAAGGTTTGTTCAATGATCAACCATTTTACCCAGAAAAAGAGATGAAAATTAATAAACTGGTTCCTTTAATGGTCATCATATATCTTTATAGCAGCTGGGGCCATCAAATTCTGTAGCTAAATAATGAAGCCGATCCCCATCTCCAGCTAAGTCCAGCGTATACATTAATTGGCATTCCACATGCTCTCAACTCCACGAGTGCAAACTAGCTAAAAGTGTATATGCATGCAGAGGTGCTACTTCTATTCAAACTTAAAAAAGTCAAGTTATAGCTTGGACTAGTAGTTCCAAGATAAACAAAAATGGATGATTTGGTGCATGTTTGGAAAAGCTTAATTTATTTTTATCAAAAAAGCTGATTATAAGTACATTTTATTTACATATTTGGTAAGATTTACAGTTTTATATTAACTTATTATCAACTTATAAGCATGACCAAACAAGTACTTAATTGTCACAGTAGATAAATTATTTTTCACGTCGACAACTTGAACTCAGCATGACAAGACAATGGACATTACCTTAGTATTTTTGTGTCTAGTCTATTGAATTCAGCGTATTAAACATGACAACATAAGTCGTTCGATGAAGTTTATAATCCCATATAATAATGATGTAGATAATTGAAGTCATCACAAAAAATTCTATTAGTTCACAAGAAAGATAGTTGATGTATTTAGGACTCCTTAAGCAGACTTTTGCATTTGTTTTGAGGAAGCTACCCTATGACAATTTTCTCTAAGAGTTCTTATCAAAAAAATATTTTCAAAAAATTATACAAATATGTTTAAAAAAGAAATGATCTCCTACCCATAGTGGATATGAGTTATCTTGTCCACCACTAACGTGACAACATTCATCGCTGAATTGTAAAAAATTGTAAGTTTGATCGTTGGCATGGCAACGTCAAGTAAACGGTAGGCAAGATAACTCATATCCACTATGGGTAGGAGATCATTTATAGCTGCAGCTTTTAACTTTTCAAATGCTTTGTCAAACGGGCCCGTAAAAGACGAATTAAGGGAAAAGAAATATAGCCTGCATAGAGGTGAGAATATAGCACGGTTCACTTTTTTTTTTAACAGAAGCAGTTCTAGAATCCCACTTGCAAATTTACGCGGTCCTTGTCTGCGTACATGCCCCTATTCTCCACGAACCTCCAATTATAAACTAGTGAGTCACAAGGCTTAAAATTTTTGACATGTTTAGCTATGCTGCTCGAACACTAAATGGTATTAAAAATAATATAGGATAGATCAATGATTGTCCTCTTACCAAACTAATCACCTCAGTTCTCATTCGGTGATTTGAACGATTAAAGCCATAATTTTTGCCTTTAGGGTTTTCCATAATGCTATTAATCCATAATTAAACTGAAGAAAATTCCACATGATGAGATGTTCATTACCCCAATCAAAAAAATAATAATAATAAAAAGAGAAAAAAAATCGATGATGATGAGAGGTGGGTCTTTCACATATGCATGAAATCATGTTGAAGATGATGGAGGGTCCCACTCCTACATTTCGTTTTTTGATCATAAACATTGGAATCCCTTAGATTGAGGGGATATTGAAGTTGCAGGAGCAGCCTTGAATTGTGGGCTCCATTTTTTATTTTTTTTTAAATTTACAACCTCTTTTAATCTTTAAAGTTCATCATCCACAGCATAAAAAGAAGAGAACAGAAGGAGAAAGAAAAGAAGTGATATGCATGTGATCAAACAGCCTTTATGTTCCCCCCTTGTAATCACATTTCTATATTCTCTTCTTTTGACATTTAGTGACTAATCAACTTTTCCCTTTAATCATGTTTAGGTCATACGTTAATTCTTATGTAAAGTAAACTACGTACCGATTCATCTACTTTATTTTTCCCTTTGGTCATATTTGTATCACACAGTATTGGACAAAACTAACAGTATAACCTCTTCTAGTGTGTGTACATGTGCATATTCTACAAGGAAAGGAAAGAAAGAAGTTGAGAAAAAGGAGATAAAAGTGAAGGAAAAAAGATGGTGAAAGACAAGTCTTGTTGTTCTCTCCTTTTAATGTATGTCAAAATGGGCTTTCTTTAAAATTGATTAGATACAGTCAGCCATGCAAATCTTTACCTTTGGTGTGGAAAACTCCCTTTTGGACCTATAACTTTGGGTGTTATTGAAATTTTTCTCATGGAGGAAGTTGCTCTTTAGCCTTCTTTTAAAGGAACTTTTGCATGAAGACCATCTTTTTATGTATTATTTTAATTAGTCGTTGCTTTACCATCTAATCAATTGAATAAGGATTTTAATTTTAATTTCAAATTTCAAATTTTCTTTTCAATGTCCTTTATTGAATTTTGATACCCAAAAAGTGGATAATTTTTTCTAAACCCTAATCCCAAAGGGTTGACAAATTAAGGGAAAGGGACACAAATGAGGCTTCCTCGTAAAGGAACACACTGCTATTGGGTGAAGATGAATTTAATTAGGTC